>OMNN01051482.1:0-41736 GCA_900302755.1 Chromis chromis | reverse complement strand
TCAGGTCAGATTATTATTATTATTAATTTATATTAAAGTGCATTTAAAGTCTAGATTAAAAATAATTATAGTGTAACTAGTGTCAGTAAATAACGGCAGTGATATTTCAAATTTTATTGGGTATTTCTGCATGTTTTACATTTGATATCCTGCTTTAAACAGTGAAATGTATATTTACCGTCATAAAAATGTGATTTACAAAATAGAAACTACAATTTAAATTGAACTGGAGTGAATCTATCATGTCTTGAAAGATCTAAATATTCATTCATTCATTTATTCAAGTTCATTTAAAGTATAGAATAATTAGAAAGTGTAAAAGCTAGAAGTGTTCAACCGGACTGAATGACAGACATCCCTCAAAGCGCCGCCGAGTGTGTTCTGCTTGTTGCTGACGGTGTTTTCATCTCGTCATGGGCTCAAAGTTCGTCAATAAAGTGGCCACATGTGGGAAATGTCACGCCTGAACACACTGAGCACACACACCTGCGTGTTTTCTCTCCCGAAGCTGACGTGGAAAGTTGAAAGTCCGGCGCACATCTGCTGAGTGTCACAGCGACCGGCAGCCGCGAGAATATCGAGTATTTCTACCTCCATGTTCGACTGTTATCAGTTCAAACAGCCTGAGAGGTGCGTTGTAGCGCCTTCCACCACCATGCACCAGTGTTAAATACTGCTTTACTCTACCTTGCATTACCTGGAGAAAATGCAAAAACGCTGTAAAACTTATTTTAGATTAGACTTTATTAATCCCACATTGGGGAAATTTCTTTGTTACAGCCGACCACAAAAATTGCACACAAACATTTTTTACTATATACAGAAGAATAAAAGATAAAAAATAAAACAATCTAATAGAAAAAAGGCATTTAACAATAACAATATACAAACCTAGTGCAAATTACAAGAAAGAATGTGCAGAGTGCAAATGAAATGAAATACGAGCAGGAAAAAGGCACTGTAGTTATTTACGCCGTCTAAGTACTGATTTACAATAAGTTAATATTGCACATGCTGACAGTGAATAACAGTATTGCACATGATGAGTATGGGAGCTACAACAACTCCGCCTATAATGCCTAATTTAGCCTCAAACAAAGAATGAGCAGCTTCCTTGCAGTCTACCATTAAGAGTCTTTTGCTCGTGTGCTTATAGATCGGATGTTATGGTAAATGTCCAACATTACCTCACTTTTGTCGGCCCAGTGGACCAATCAGAGCAGGCTAAAGCTAAAAGCTAGAGCTAAAATAAGGCGTTTCGGAGAGAGGGTGAAAAGAGGTGCTACAGTATGAGAAAAATAATGTGTATTTTGAAGGTTATTACATGTAAACCTATTGTAGTGGATCCCCAAAATAGAAATGAATGTGCATAATATAGACTCTTTAAACTAGTGTAGTTTAATGAGTCTCAAGTTTCCAGCTGGCATGTCTTAAAACAACAACCCTGCAAAAGAGGTCATGCAAATGGTAACTTCATATGTGATATTGCACTAAACATATGAGCCATCTTCACCCATAAATGGTGCATGTAGAAGACAAGAATCATTGCTATGTTTATCTCACACTGTAGAGCTAGTTAATCCCAGTGTGCAATGGAAATATGTGGAATCGAACTCCTATTTTTAAACTAATGCAACCCTCCTTAGATGCTCAGCCTACACTTGGACAAGAAAGTGAAGTCTGATCTATGCTTTGTTGTGTGCATTTGCAACAAGTTTGTTTCTTTTCTAATGTTACAACAGAAAAGACTTTTAAGACGAGAACTGACACGCACGGCCGACACCAGTTTGACAAGAAAATCCTTCTCGTTTCTGTTTCAACAGTGAAGTAGGCTGTTTTCAGCAGACCTGTCCCACAGATCTTTTCCCTCTGACTGACTGATTGACAGACCTCGACCTGCTCTTCATGTCAACCCTGACACCTCCACCACGAGGTGAGCTAAACATCCGCTCCAGTGCAGCTAGAGTCACAGTTATGGAGCACAAAAACACATCATTTTTACAACAAAAAAAGCAGCACTTGCAGAAAGAAGCAAATCCTCCTCCCTCTTTTTCTAAGTCAGAGTGTTTCAGTGTAAAGATAAAGAATTCTGGGTCGTGGATTCGGGTGGGTCCATCCGTTTCGCTGTCTTCGGGGGCGCTGCAATGACGATGCCTCCATTGTCGCAGCTGAGAAATGGTTTCCCACTATTTGCATTTTTATTGATGCTCCAAATTGCAAATAGCTTTCTCCTCCTTCTGTCTTTGTCTTTGCGTTGAGGGGAGAGAAAAAAAATCCTCATTTGTTCAAGCAGGCCCTATATAAATCACTATAGTGAAGTGAAGTGAACTGAACTCATCTCTGAATAAAACATCAGGTGGCAGACAGAGCACACTGAAAGCAGCTTTATCTCTTAGGCTTTCTTTTTTATTTTGCTTTGAAATTTGCCGCACCCGTTGCTTCTGTATTCTGCCGAGCTGGAACTAATACTGATGCGAAAAAAACAAACAGCGCTCGTGCTTATTGCATTCGCTGCTCAGCTCCTCTGTGGTTAACTCACTGTCAAGAACATGTAACGTATACTACATGCGATGAAAGACTACACAGTAATTGGTCAGACACATTGATTACCTTGCTATTTGCTTCACAAGTACAATATGGATTGGGCCATTACCACAGTCACTACCCTGTACTAACAAACAACAGTCCCTGTACTCTATGCAAGAGCACAATTACTTATCAGTCAGTGAATTTCTGTGAATCTCAGCTGCACACCTCCCTCCTCTTCCCTTTGTCTTTCTCGTCTCACTTTCTTTCGAAATGAGTGACTGTGAGCAGATGAAATTTCATTGTTTATGTATTTATTCATTGTGAAGCAGGGATTACTGACTTTACAAGGTCATTCAAACAGATGAGTGAATACTCTATTGACTGAAATGTAAATATGGGCTCATACTGGGCTCTAGTCACACAGCTCGACATACAGCCACCGTCTTCATTGTCCTTCATTGTCAGCCAGAGGAGCAAAAGTGTTTTCCTTAAACTGCTGATTAAGTTGCACCAGCTTCTATCAAGGTCCGGGGATCTTGGGAAATGGAAAACCAGAAAATGAGATGTTGATATTGATTCTACAATCTAGAACAGAGGGCACCTCTCACTTTATATTAACCGAACTGACAGCCATACAATAACCCCATTTACACCTGCAATCTCTGTTGTAAATATTATGGAAAATTTCATAGTATTATCATGTCTGGATTAGAAACGGAGCCAAGAACTGGTGCCAGCGAACGCCCGTCCTTGTACTGGAAAACGTGGGAACGCTACACAACGCAGTCTCACACCAAGATGTGTAATAGCTACTTTATTATTATCACAATAAGGGCTGTAAAATGGCAAGATAGCTATACCTGTTTTTTTCTTGTCCATCAAATAACTTGCAAGTGTTTTTTGCAAATAGAGAGATAAACAAAGTCTGTATTAGGAGGTTATGGAGGTGGTGGTGGCAATAATTGCAGGATTTTCACTCAAGAGACTGACTTGGGTTTGATGCTTGTGTGGGATCATTCTTTTTTCATTTCAGTTTTACGCATGGTTGCATTTTCAGTTGCTTTTTACTAATGCTCTTTTCTGCTGTTTTCAGATGCTGTTTGTTTTCGTTTATGTTACAAAACCACTTGGTTAGATTTAGCAAAAGTTCAGGGTTTGGGTTAAAATACACCTGTGCAAACACAAACCATAAAACTTTGGTTGTTTTCAGAGTTGCTAGGGTAACAAATCCTATTACAAGAACAGTTCCTAAAAAAACGAGAGCATCTTGGCATTTTACAGCCTTTTATGTGAAAATAAAACAATTTGCACCAAATGGACCAATGTCGCTATTATACATTTTGTATACACAATTTGGGCTGTATCACATGCAACTACAATTGTAGTCACTTTGAGGCAACAGAACAAACAATGCAGTGTTTTTACATTATAAAGCTGATATCCAGCAGAGACAGTATCCACAACATATAGTATCCTTTTGAAGTTATAATTTCACTACCTTCTAAAAAAAAAGATCTAACTCTTTAGCTGCTACATGATCCACCTTGTCCATCAGTTCTCAGCTGCAGACAGACAAGATGAAAATGTAGAGTGGATTTTGGAAGTTTTTGCGAAAAACACTGTGAAACAAGTGTGAGGAACATGGTAAAAGTAAATCAGAACTTTAAAGTTGCAGAGCCCAAAAACAAAACACAAAATGAAAGATGCTACAGTGGTCTATAGAGCTGAGGGGAACTGCAAATCTGGTGGTCATATTTTGAGGTGTTGTCACTAAAGTTTGTAATTTGAGCCATATAAAAATATTGATTAGTGCAACTTTAAATAAAAAGTTTAATCACCTTATTGATGCATAGGTAATAAACAGGAAAAAAATTCAAGCTAACCACATTGACAAAAATGTCACAGTTTGTAATTGGGGCCAATCACAGCATCTCTTGACTGATCGGTATTGACACAAATCTAATTCTAATTCTTTGTTTATGTTTGTAGCTACACAGATATCATAAAGAAAGAGCACAAGTTGTAGCAGGAAAACTTTGCAGAAAATACACCAACTCTTCCCGGAGAACATTAAGCTTCATAGAAGTCTCTGTCATGGTGCCCATTGCTAGCTAAACTCAATGGTTTCTTCTTGCCAACACAGGACTGCCACAAGGACCCACAATCTCCACCTGGTGGCACAACCAGGTACTACAACTGATCTACTGTACATGTTCTGACATGGATGTAGAGAACAGAGGATTTTTGTCATCTTTTGGAGCTTTTAGAGCCACAGTACACCCGACACTAGACATTAGATTTCAGATTGGAGCTTTACAACAAAGTTTGAAATCACCTATAACATTAAGGCTATGATGGAGAAAAACAATTTTAATCTTAATGCACTGCAGAGCTATTCAGTTGTCAAGCATCTAAATTGGATAGATTTTACTAACTGTAATTGAAATGTGTATTATCTAAGAAAAATGATATTGAATTGGGACTCGGTATCAGCAGACGCTAAATATTAAATAACTTGGATCAGATAGTAGGACATCCCTAGAAAAAAATACTTTTAACTGTTTTTCTACATAAACGTGAAATATTTTTGAGTACACCTGTTCACTTCAGCATCAGAGGTGGGAACAAACAAAAAGTTTATCTGCAAAAGGTTGTTTTTTCCCCCCAGTGTATAAAAGGGCAGTTCAGAGTGGCAAACAAACACTGCTGTCCTTCCTCCCTACCTTTTGCTGATCCATCCATCCTCTCAGCTCTGCTCCCTTCCAACAGTGTTCTGTCACATCCTGCAAAGCTCCTCATCTCTTCATCGCATCCCTCTTTCTTGTCTTTTATCATCCCGTTGACACCTGAACACAGGGGGTAAAATGGAGTCATCTGTCTGTTTGTCAGAGTGAAAGGTCATTAGCTGATGAGGGGGGATAGGGCAGTTCAGGAGGAAGGACACCTGAAGGTAATTATGAACTGACCACACATTTAAAAAAAAAATATATATATATATTATAGGGTGTACCCTAATCAGCATAACTCATTTAATACCTTGATTTTTTTGAGACTTTAATATATGTAAGAATAGAAGAAGGTTGTGAATCTCATTTCATTGAGATAGTTTTGCTAAATTGAATTTTAGAGGATGTAAGGTTATCATATTTTAGATTTCATCTGCTTTGTCGTACATCCTTGGGTCAGAGACAAAAATTTATGGAATTGTAGATGCTCAAATTAAACATTTCCCAATCAGTTTAAAGACTACTTGTTGGCTTATTATGACTGAAAGCTTCAGAACAGCTACTGAATGGACCTTGTAGATGGTTCAATATTGCTCAAATACCGTTTCGAGGTTAAGAGTAATGTCAATATTGTGGCTGTTTAATGAAGGTACTTTTTAAAATCTGTGAAACCAGGTGTTAAATAGCCTCCTGACACCTATTATGATACAACCACCCTTTTCAGACAAACTTAACATTGCTGCCTCATCAGTTTGTTAAACTGATGGCTTTCTATCATTGAGACATAGGTCACTTTGATATTAATGTCGACCATAGATTCATGTAGACATTCAGCCACAACAGAGATGGAGGGATTTGTCAAACACACAAGACTGGACAGTATATCAAAAAATATGTAATGCCTAATAATAGACTAATAAACAAAAGACTACACCCAAAGTACTCTCCAAATACCTAATTTATTTCTGATTTCCTAAACACTCAAAACTCTGTCCAAGTGTGATGATAATCTAACTACTACTTTACAAACTGTAAAATGAAAATATTCCATCACTTTTGATGGGATTCAGGACTCAACCTGAGGTAACAAATGATACAACTGAAGCTTACAAAATGCGATACTGACCTCCTATAAGATCGATCCTGTCTCCACGTCAGGGATAACTTATATTAATAATGAATTAAGCTACCACTGTTGTACTGTGTGTAAATGCACTCTCTCAATTGGACATGCCTTTATGGATCCTGCTGCTATTTGATGATCAGAGGAAAGACTCCTACAAACAGCTGGAAGCAACAAACTAAACTTCAGCTACTGTTAACATTGTTGTCAAAATCTGGATCACATTTATTATTGGTGAGTCTCATCAATCTGACGTTTTACAGTCTCTGTCCTTATTACAGTGAAGTGTTATTATGGACATTTCAGTTTGTAATGGATAACAAAGTGAATAAGAAAGGTTAGTTTTATTATTTTGGCATGCAAACTGTGTCTTTTGCGCTCTCTGCGATGTTTTTGGACTAATTTTGGTACCGAAATGTGGAAAAAGCCTTCCCCAAGTCACTTCACACAACTCAAACTACTGTCATTTGTGCCATGAAAGCGATACTGAAATGTTACCAAGTCCGACCTTGTAAGATTGCTGTCACAACAAAGGTTCCTCATGTTCAGTCGCTGTCAGATTAACAGAAAGGAAGCATTTCTGAAAGGTGACTAGAGGAACTTTTCAGGAATGAACTGCTTCTGCAATCATACCTGAACTCGATACAAGTTTCAGTCCAAATGTACTGAAAAATTCATCCAAATTTTCAAAACAATTAAGAAAAGAAAAATCAAAGGAATGTGCCTTTTCACCTGCCAAATCTCTTGCAAACAAAACCCAGGAACCACAGCTGTATTGAAATGTGTTCAAAGATAAGCATGAAGACACTTAAAATATTAGTTTATGGTAAGAAAATGTGCCTAAGTGACTCTTATGGCAGTTTGTATTCACCCTGCGACCTCTCCTCATCATTCATGGACAGTTGGGCATCGGCGATATCACGTTTGCTCTGTATTATCCCTCAAATAAAAAAAAAAACCTAATCGAAAACAAAACGAAATGCCCACGGCTCATTGGAACGACAACAGCAGCAGATTCTGCTTGCACCTGATAAAAATTTTACATCAACCCCCCCCCTTCTACAAAGAGGATCAGTGCGATTCCTTTGAGAGGGAGAATGTTGAATTCAGCCGCAACATGTGCAGAGCACTTCTGACATATTCACGCTAACATGGATAAATGTGTTGCGTAACCAGCAAACCATCTGTTTGAGAAGATGCCAGATAAATGCTAGGTAAACAGCGGACGTGACGATGTAAAAGTGGATTGAATTAAGAAAGGTCTGTAAGAGCAGAGGAGACAGGGAGTTAGTTGGATAATTGGTCTAATGCAGTAGAGAAGAAGAACAAAAGTGTAGAGCTGAGGAAAGCAATGAGGAGACAACAGAGGAGGTGAATTGAAGAAAGAAGGGGGTGCAGTAAAGACATGAGGTCAATGATGAAGGTTGAGGCGACTGATAGAAGTCCAGACATGCTGAACTGAGGTCAGTGTCAATCTGAGTAATAACAAGCTCTTCCACTTCCACCTTTACCAGTAGCTTCATAATACTACATAATGCATAATGCAGCAACATTACATGCAGTTTCAGACAATCTTCCACTGCTAATCTTTGCATTTCCTACATTTTTAAAAACATTAAATGTTATTTAACCTGTTTTGCACAATAGCAAACTACTAAATAATGTTAAACTGACAATTTTGTGAACTTTTTACAGAAACTTTTAAGTTAAATAATTTAGTGATCAGCCTTACTGTTGGGCTTTTTAGATTTTAGCTGCGTCTTTCGTTGCATGCTGGGAAATATATAAATAAATTAAGCACATTAGGAAGAATAAGGGCCATGTTTGCAACACTGAAGTAAATATTGCGTAGGGAAAAAACTTTTTATGAAAAAAGCAAAGAAAGTTTAAAGTGCTGCCTCTGAATCGTAACAGTAGCAGAGCCGCTTAGTGATGATAAGATAATAATAACTTTTATTCATAGAGTGCTTTGCAAAATCTGCGCGATTCACAAGGTCTGCAATCATCAGGTTTGGATTCAGTCTAGTGTGTAAAAAACCTGTTCAGTGTGTGATGGTTCAAAAGGAAATTAAAACTCAAGCAAAATTTGTGAAAGGCTCTCAGATAAAATCCTGTTCCAAGAAGGGACTTAAAGGAGGTCACTGACTCAGACGACCTGATTTCCTCGGGCAGATCGTCCCAGAGCCTCAGGGCTTCGACTGCACAGTAACAGTCGTAGTAACAGCAGCAGCAGAGAGGAGCAGAGGAGCTGGACTGCAGGAGAGGAACAGAAGATGTGTCCCAGAGTAGTAGAGGACAAGTGGTAAGAAGTCAGGCTGTGGTTAGTTGGCCCCATTTATCTCTCACTTTATATCAAATGTTCGGCTAAATAACAAAAAACTGCATCATATGAACCAATGTTATTATGAAAAAAAGTGTGATTGCACTGAATAAAAGATGTAGTCCTAGAATAATAGTTAGTGATTCCTTGATCTACTCAGATATCTTTATTAATGATGAGAATATTGATGATTGAGCCATGCAAAAGTGTTTTTTTCACCTTATGAAACACACAAAACACTGTAACAAATATTCAACCACAGCTGCCTGTATTTTACTGTAGTTTTACAGTGTAATTTATTGAAACACTTAATGACTGCAAGATTTATTACTGCATTCCACTGTAAAATGTGAAGTTTACAGTAAAATACTGGCAGCAGTAGTTGGTAGTATTTTACTGTATTTTTACAGTGTTGCTATTGTAATTTACTTAAACAGTTAATAAATTTTTCAGTTCAATTTTATTTTATTTATATAGTGCAAATTTACAACATATGTCTTCTCACGGCGCTTTACATAGTAAAGTACATCCATCCATCCATTATCTATACACCGCTTAATCCTCTGTAGGGTCGCGAGGGGGCTGGAGTCTATCCCAGCCGACTCGGGCGAAGGCAGGGGACACCCTGGACAGGATGCCAGTCTATCACAGGGCTACACATAGAGACAGACAATCAAGCACACTCACATTCACACCTATGGACAATTTAGAATCATCAATTAACCTCAGCATGTTTTGGGACTGTGGGGGAAGCCGGAGTACCAGGTGAAAACCCACGCATGCACGGGGAGAACATGCAGACCCCACACAGAAAGATCCCAGGCGTCCTAACTGGGACGCGAACTGGGGATCTTCTAGCTGTGAGGCGACGGTGCAAACAACCAAGCCACCGCGCAGCCCATAGTAAGGTACAGACCTTACGAATTATACACAGAACAGAAAACTGAAAACCTAACAATCCAAAGTTGGCTTTGGATTCCCCATGAGCAAGGAGTCAGCGACGGTGAGAAGGAACCAAAAAAAAACCTAGGATAGGGAGGGGGGAAAAAACCTCTGATACAACCAGGCTCAGGGAAGGCGTCCATCTGCCTCGAATAGTTGGGGTCGCAGTTATTACTGTCTAACAAAATTAATTACTCACCAGAATATGAGGTTTACTGTTTAATACTGTAACTATAGTTTCTAATTACAGTATATACTGTTTTTATATAGTGTTGATACGATAACCAACATTAACCATAACTGTAGTTGCCTGTAAATTACAACATTTTCTTCATTTAAAATGGATAAACTGTGAATTGTAGCCAGTTGTATTTTTAAAAATGTGTCTTTAGAATTGAGATCTATCAACACCGCTTAACATATAAAAATGCATATAAAACTTAAAAAAAAAACTACAACAATAAAGGATAAAGAATAAGGTAAGATCCATTTTAGGGATATTAACATTTACTGCAAGGCAAAGATGTATGATGAATTGTAGAAATCAAGGAGAAATAATTTAACTTAAAGTAAAAATAGATTTTTTTTAAAAGTCAGCTCTGGGCATCAGTGTAAAGTTTGCAACAATATTCTAAGCTGCTGAAATCAGATTTTTACCCCTAAACTGTGCTATGTGAAGTATTATACTAGTTTTCCATGCATCAAATTAGTATCATTATAACACTACTGATATATTAGATTGCATAGGCAACTGTGGGTTTTAAGACTACCTGCTGTGTTGGCCCTGCAGCTCTGGGTCAGACTCTGTGTAAAGAGCAGGAGGGCCCGTTCCTAATCTTGTTGTTTTTCCGTCTATGATGTCTCTTGTCGAACCCGGTTTGCCCCACGCTTGTCTGAACCCACAAGCCCAGCAGGCCGTCGTGTTTCCCATGCTGCTCAGCACTGTGTCAACCTGCGCCGTTGCACAGCTTCACACAAAGGATAACATTCGCCAAGAGGGCTCATACAAACACAAAACTTTTCCATTAGTTAACATTTTCACGCAACCTGAGCCCAAAAGTTGAGACTGCTTACTAGTAGTGTTTGTGTTCTGGGAATTAAGATCTGCTGGTTAGATAAGATGTTCCTGAGAAAGGCCTTGTCAACATTTACTGTACTTCTACATGCAGGAGGGGAAAAGAAAGGGCATTTGGATAGTCAAGGGGATTTCATTATTACCACAACAACAGCCCCTCCTACTGGTGGGCAACAGAACAGCAGGTGAACTTGGAGGTTTCATTAACTTCTTGTAACAGGAGTTGAAGTGAGTTTAGAATTAAAGGGTTGAAGTTGAGAAGGAGCAAAAACTGTTAATTCAACCATTTATGTGTGAGAAGATGCAACATTCCTGAACCCTTACTGATTTATATGAAAATGAAACTAATGAAGCCAATAATAATGATGTATCTATGGTATTTTAAAGGATTTCTACTATATTAGAGTGTTTCAATAGATTACATGTAAAGGTTTTAAGTGTTGACTGATTAAAGTTGATAAAATACCAACATGTCAATCCTGAATCCATGTTAACTAATGGAATAAGGCCTTTAGAAAGTATACATTAAGGGTTAGGGTTATGGCTCTCATGGTTTTTAATCAGTTTTAACAATTTCTATCCCTTTAACAACCCTTAAACGAGCATATAGTCCACAGGATGCTCCATTAATTACCTTCATGTTTGTTTCCGAACCCTTAAATTACCACCTGAATCCAACAAATGTACAAATGGTACAAATTAAAGATATATACATTATACATTTTAAGAGATTTTGATTTCAGAAATTGTCCTTATAACCCATTGAAATCAATACCAATCTATTAATTCACCTGTCAGGTAAGTCAAAATGTAATTCATAAATTCCTCACAACTATTTTAAACCCAAATCCAAATTCCTAAAGTATTATTCTTTTTCTTTTTTTTTCTTTTTTTGAACCAAATTAACATGAGTACAATTACTACTTCTGGTTTATTTCAGCATGGTGTATTTCCCATTAATTTTCGTCTGATTTAACCTTCATGTCACCAGAATAATTTCCTACCTACAATTACAGCCAGGCAAGTGCCAGAAGACACTTGTGAGGTGAAAGGAGGAGGATGAAACAAAACCATAAAACGGAACAAAATAAAAAGAACGACTTCACCTTGTGCATGAGTGAATCCAACAGAAGTAAAACAACTGACAAGTGTCATTAAAAATGCTACAGATGTTGGCTGTAGTAGCTTACTTAAATAAGGAGCTGAATATCAAAGAAAAACACCTAAACCAATTGCAAATCAAAAATAGCAGAGCAATGAATTGCATCAACTGTTTGAAGAGTTTCTTTAGAAGCCATCATACATTTGGCACCAAATGGAACAGAAAGTCCCTGAGTATTTGTAAACCTGCTTTAGGATGCTTCCCCGTCTACTTGCAAGACTCAGAACGAACAAAAAAAGGTGCAAACCCCCTGCAGCTCTGCAAAATACCCGATTTGCATGATTCACATGAAACATTTCAAAAGTATGTTTTTGAGTCTGACCAACAGTAAACCCAAAAATTAGCCACCTGGAGTTGCCATTTTCTTCGCCGCATTAGGGATCTCCATCTGGGGAGACATGCAGGCTTATTAATATTCATCAAGTTTTGTGTTTACTTTTGGTCAGACTTTTTTTGCTCCGGTACCAGCTGTTTGCACAACTGTTTTTTTTAGTGTGACTTCTTGTTTCTTTGAGTCTCTGCAATAGAGGTGGAGAGTGCAAAGTTACTCATTGAGCAACGTTGGAATAAATGGGAATTCTCCTTTAATGATCAACCTTATTTTGAGAGAAAAGGCAGCATGGATGCACTGCGTTGACTTTAAATGTGTTTCTATCTTCTTTATTTGTTTTTTTTTAAACATGCAGGAGGGTATGGAATATTAGAAAAACCTTCAAATGATTAAAAGTAGGGTCCACATTTGAATGGAAACAACATAAGAGATGAAATCTAACCTCAATCACACAGCTCAGTGAAGTTCCCAGTAAAAGAAAAAACAGCGAATAATTGCCACTGATAAAAAGCCATGACTTAAAGTGGTTTCGCTAATTTAAAGTATTTGCACACGTCAGTCTGTTGAGCCCCAAAACCTTCAGCATCAGTAGAAATATGGAACAAATAAAACAAGCCCACGGGGAGAAGTGGTGGCGGTTAATGTGACATCACCAATCAATAAAGACACTCACACCTGAGTCCAACAAGCCATCATGGAAAACCGGGAGGGAGGGGAAAAAAAAGTTGTTATCGCTTCACTTATGCCCCAGCTGGCAATATAATGTTTCTTTCCCTCCCTTCACCGTTATTGATTTTGTCATCCATCAGGGCCCGACTCAGGAGTGAGCAAAGTTTCAGTCTGTCAGGTTAAGCAGATGCTGCATTTAATGCGCAGGGAGCAGCTCAGAAAGGAAGAACAGAAAACTCGAGATAAGGAGAAATACGCTCAGATAGCGACAACAAGTAGGCAGATACTCGTGATGGACAATCGTGGCTCCGTTCCATCAAGTGTCCCCGGTTCCTGGTTCATTACAGCGAGCCGACTCGACCGAGCAGAATGGACTCATTTTTAACGTCATTCGGAACAGCTGTGCTTTTCCTGCCGTGATAAGCCGAAAAATGTCTACTGAGGAAGAAGTATATCATAGAGAGAGGAATTTATTTTATCCCTCAGAACCCTTAAAACCCACCAATGGATTTAAAAGGCGTTTAAATAGGCAACATTACATCATTTATGAGAGCCAGAAACTGTAATAACAGAAAGAATCTTCAACGGTTCCATTGGTAAAATGAGCTAAGTTTAAGCTTAAAATCGCAGTATTATATTGAAATAACTTCCCTCTACAGGTCTTCTTTAAAAATTCACCAAATATAAACTGAGACAGCAACGGAGACAATCTAAAAATGTCTTTTTAGTTTTTTTCCCTATGTTCTGCACCAAACAAGCATATTCCCTTATGCATATGATTTGCAGGCTCTAGCACCAAAATGCTTCATTCATATATTGTGATTTTATTCATATTTTAATCAACTGTTCCGCCCTAATGAGCTGCTACTAGCATAACACACCTGATCAACCTGTTGGTGGTTAGTTATATTGCATTATGGGTGATGTAGGAACCAGGTGCATGGAAAAATGTAGATGATGTGTTTGGTTCTGCTGCATTATTTAGATTGTTTGTTGTTTTTAAACTTTCCAGCATGAGTCTGACAGTGTTATAGGATGGTAAACTGGTGCTCCTTTAAAACTGATATGATGAACTTGCTTTCAAACTGTTGCTTATGTAAACACTCATCATCATCTTTCAAGTTGTGCTTCTTTTAGCTCTGTTTTAGTCTCCACCACCTCCACCAGGAATATCTGACTGTCATGATTTTGTGTTTCTGTTATACTTTTTTTCCTTGTTTCCTTGTCTGCTGGTTTTGCTTCCTGTCTCTCTGTTTTGTTCCCACCTTTTTGATTGCTTACTCCACCTTAACTAGTTTCACCAGAGTCTTGTTATCCTATCAGTTCCTCGAGCCTTTTGCTTTGTCAGTCGCCATATTGTCTTTGAGTTCTTTTCAAATTTTATATTCCTATTATTTGTTCCTAGATTTTTGCATCTACCTGTTCACAGTAAGTCTGCCTCGTTTGTATTTTGTATTTTTGCCTTCTGCCTGCTCCTTCTTGGATTTCTTTGCCCCACTGGCTGCCCACCTTTCTATGACCGCTGGCTCCAAAAGAAAGACTTGAATTTTGGACTTTTTCCTGCTCTCCTGTGTCGTGCGATTGAGTCTGGTTTCCTGAACCGTCACACTGACTCTTAAGCTGCTAAATGCTCCACATACCTTCACGCTAACTGTGTCTGTCTGTCGTTCGGTGCTGGGCAGGTAGCACCACTGGCTTTTTAAAGCCTTTTCTCTGAAAACAGCTTGCAGCCGCTGCCGACTGAGAGCAGTGAGAGCGAACCAAAACAGTAAAGCAGCGAAGCAGACAGCTGAACAATCAGCTGGAACTCCATTTTAAAGCTTTGCAGCCTTTTATGTTGTCATCTAGAATATTATTATAAAAATAACATTATAGTTGCTTTTACAAATTGAATAACAGTAATAATGAAAGTAATTGTAATAATCTGTATCTATATAATGTATGCAAACCATCACATTAAATATAAACTGCATAGTCAGTGTTAAATCTAAAGCAAGAAGCACAGGCGAGGTTTTTCATTTTAGTCAGGGCCAACATCCACATGCACAAAGTAAGTTGTTAAGTCTTAGAACTAGAAGACTGAAGTGTCTGTGTGGTCCATAAATAAGCATGCAACAGATCACTGGTTTGTTCCAAGTCCTTTGATGTCTTCAGTGCCCAAGGCCGCAGATCTCTTACAGGAATAATCAGCGGCATTTAACTGCCTTGTTTTACAAAATGAACATAATACATCAGCAGGGGTTTGCGAGTGCTGAACAATACCTGGTATTCGACTGCTGCCCCAGTGCTTTCTAAACAAGCAGTCTGGTACATCCTCTTCCTTAGAGGCTGTTCATTGTGAGCACTTTAACCTTGGAAAAAGCACACTACCGTGGTTTAACCATTCTGCAGTATTATTCGTTAAAGTATAAAACCTTTGCAACTAACTTCTGTGCATGGTCTTGCACCGATCTCAAGTGAGAATTGTCTGCAGAAAAAGACGAAATCTATTCTGCCCTACAGGATTTCAGCAGACAAGAGACGATAATGAAACAGACTTCTCCATCAAAAACGCCACCTTCTTGGAAAGAATGGAACAAGGCCTTGTGAGGAGCACAGAAAGACTGCACGAACTCACCGTGAACTGAGTCAGACGGTTACTGTACAGTCCATAGCATTGACTGTTTCCATTCACCTCACCAAAGCTCGTCTCCCTGGCAACTAAAAACAGGTTCTGAACTCACTTCCCTCAGATGCAACCTTGAGAGGAAACTTCATGAAACAGAAATTTAGAAAGAAAAAAAAAAGTGGCTGGGTGGAAGTGAATCTTCCTGGTCTGGACGGTGAAGAATAATGTTGAATTACTTTACTGGAGGTGTTTATGCACATCTACAAGTACAGTTGTTCCTCGCCATATCGCAGTTCACTTTTTGCAGTCTCACTGTATTGTTAGATATAATTGATGATTATAATTGTATATACCAACCAGAGCACTGTGTGCTGTATCCTAGGAGTTCTGTCTCCCACGTATAGCATGCGTTCAACACCCCGCCTTGTCCATTTCACATCGATGTCTGATCTGATGTCTGCTGCGCAGTGTTGCTCACACTCAGCGAGGGTGGGGAGGGTTTATAAAGCCTTAAAATATATATAAATAATAAAATAAATATAAGGTGTTTATTTGGGTGTCTAAGTCTCATCAACATGGATGGCAAAATCCAAGGTTTTCCAGCAGAACACCACGTAGTACCAATATGATCAGTGTTATTCACTCCACCTGTCGGTGGTCATAATGCCCGGTGGTCGGTGTATATCTGTAATTCAATTACATCTAGTCAAAAAGAATATTTCACAATGCCACTTTCTTTCTTTCTTATAAGAACAAATTGTATCACTTTTACCATATTCACATACATTTCTCTTTATAGATATCTACAATTCATCTTAATAATGACTAGTTGTAATTCTAGTTTCGAACACAGTTTAATTCTAACTTACTAACTATAATTGTAAGTCAAGACAAATCTTTAATTCCCCACAATTCAAGATATGTACATTGTCCTTTAAATATATCTTAAATTAAGTTTGAACTAGTTACAATAACATAGATATCATGAAGTTGTCCAAATGTAATTACCAATATCTTGAATTTAACTAGGCGTATGTAACCACATATGACAAGCCCTTTTACCATTTAATAGATAGACTGCAGATATCTGAAATTCAATCCCTCTTAATCGAAAAGAACATGTCAGATATCCACAGTGTCTTTCTTACTAGTACAAATGATGTTCATTTCACCATTTACATGTCAAAATGGGGGTTGTCATTACAAATATTTACAATTCTGCTGAATTATGTCAAGTTTAACTCTGACTAGCTTTAATTGTAGTTCAAGATACATATTTATTCCACCTCAATTCAGGATATGTACATCGTCCTTTTAAGATATCTTAAATTAAGTTTAAACTTGTTACAATAAGGTAGATCTCTTGAAGTAGTCCAAATGCAACTACCAGTATCTTGAATTTAACCATGCAAAATGATGTAGGTATCTATAGTGCTATAGAAACAATGACAAGTGAGAGGATGAGGCTGCTTGCTTTCCAATATAAACCGTAACCCCATATACATATATTGCAGATATCTGTAATTAAATTCCTCTTAATCCTCTTAATATCTTTTTTATTAGTACAAATTATGTCACTTTTCATTTCACCATTCACATGCATGGGCATTCTCATTATAGATATCTACAATTCAGCAGAATTATGACTCTGACTAGCTATAATTGTAGTTCAAGATATATCTTTAATTCCCCTTAATTCAAGATATGTACATCATCCTTTGTAGAATTTTCAAATTACATTTAAACTAGTCACAATGGCGTTGTAGATGTCTTGAACTACAATTATGACGAGTCAAATGGTAATTGCTGATATATTCAATAGGGGTTTGGACTAGGCAAAATGATATTGTAGATATCTATAGTTACATTGGCAGCTGTGGCAATTGGGAGGCGGTGGCAGCTTTTTTAATATTATTCATAACCACATATGACGAGCTGTTTTACCATCTTGTCAGAGCAGCCTGTGACCAAACGTCTAGTAAATTTCCAACTACAAGTCTCTATTGAACAAAGCTCTTGTTCTCTACAAACCTATTGCTGATAAACTCTTCTTGTTTAAAAGGTTCAAACAGACTCTGGCACACTGTCTAACTTGCAAAGATACATCTATTGGCACTTTTTTTCTTACATGTTTTAGTGCTATACATTCATCAGGCAAATAGACTATTTGACAATTTGTCTAACTGCAGTCAGTGTGCAGGGATCTGTTCTTGTGGATATGCTCATCCTTCTCCTGCATTTCTGCCTCATGAAATAGATGTGCGAAGAGTTCCTTTTGGTTTAAGCTCTTCTTATTCAACAGTATTTTCTAATGACCAACACTGCAACCACTGTTATTATTATTATTACACTCATTTGCTGGAACGCCTTCTAACTAGTCACAGTGACATTTGAGATACCACTATTTTGATTAGTCAAAACTGAATCAGAGATATCTCGAACTGTTGTTTTGACCAGTCACAATGAGATAGCTTGATTAAAAATTCTGACTTGTCACAGTTTATTAAGACCAGTCAAAATGACGTTGTTGGTATCTGTCACTTTAATTCCATTTAGTCAAACTCAGCCAATAAACGTTAAAATGGGATATGTCATTACAGGAAAATACATACAATTGGGAACAGATGTTCCATTGTTCCAAAAGGTGAGGAACCAGTAGTACAACCTTATCAAAGGCAGCAGTTACAATCCCCAACAGTCTGTATAGTTTCACTGTGTGCTCAGATATTGTGTAATTTGCTCATATTTGACTAGAGCACCAATGTGTTGATTTTTCTCAAAAAAATCAATGTACCAGCGTCCCCGTAGTACAGACGTTCGCTCAGTGGAAGAAAAGAAACTGAAACATTCTGATTTTGCACGGAGGCGTCCCTGCCTCGGTGTCACTCAGGCTTTTCTATTCCTCGACTAACAGCAACTGTGCCTGTTTCCTCAGGTGTTCAATCAAATGTGAGCAGCAGTCCACTGTGAGATTTCCACCGCTTTAGGATTCAGACCATAAGCTACATGAGAAACTGTAACAAGAGCCTGCAACGGGAGGTACGAAATGTTTTCCGAGTGCTCTCCTTGCTTACCTTGGTGACATTTGAGAGGCTTTAGGCTCACTCAGCAGCTGCACACACCTCAGATAAACCCACACAAGTGCCTTTTTAATTATTTTTGCTAATTAAAAAATTTCTCAGGATTGTTGCCATTGTTTACTGACTTTGCTTGACAGGTATCTTCCTGATGATATTTGCTCTGTTGCACCTGAGTGGGACAAGTTACACCTTTAGTGCAGCAATCATTTAACCAGCTCACGTGTAATTCAATGTAACTTTCCAAAACTGCTCAAATATTAAAGGTAAATATATCAATTGATTGACAGGAATCACCTTGAAATACAAGAAGCACTCCAAAGCTAATCATGGAGGTGGCTGTGAGGATTATATTTCACTCCTTTTGTTGATTGTGTGTCTGTCTAAGCGACACTGGCTCACATCAGTGTGTTTGTGTCGGCTTGAGGTCTGTAATACCAACATAGAAAGTGTGAGCTGTAGCCAAGACTGGAGCGAAGAATGAAGACGCAGACAAGGAGACAAGGAGGAGGGAGTGGCTGATAGCAGTTGGACAAGCACTTGACCTTTTCCTCTTTTTTTCTCACCACATGCTGCTCCATCTCACTTCACCAACACACACACACACACAGGCATACAGGCCCTTGGGGTGTGTTTAGCCCTGAGGTCGCCATCTGTACCTGCCTGTTTGGTATGCAGCGGGTTCTGCCCCCAATCCCAGCGAAAGCCTATTCCCTCTTTGCCGTTTGCGGCTTTAACTGCCTGCACTTGTCTATGCAAATTTGTACATATGTGTTCATTTTTGCGTTCGATTATGCATGCATGCGCACTTGTTTGCTCAAGTTTTTGGTGTTTACCGGCGCTTGCGTCCCAGTGTGGGCACGTATTTTATCGGTTTGTTGCATTGTAAGATGGATCTTAGGGTATGGCGCTGACTTTCTTGTAGTGTCGGGACTAATCCTTCAGTGCTACAAGACCAGCTGTTGTGCACAACAGTGAGAAGCTTCATATGTCTCCTGGCTACGTTTGTAAATTCTCCTGGATCTAGTTCATCTCATTGTATGGCATCTACAGCCGACAAGCACTATTTTGTTATGCACCCTGTATAAGTGCAGGGTGTTGTGTGTGTGTGCATGGATCAGTGTTTGTTTACCCGCTGCCTGTGTGTGCGTTTGTGTCACCGGTGGCATTGAAAGCACCACACCGAGACAGAAATGGACCGAGAGAATGGATCAGCAACATTTTTTAATTAGTGTAAGATTTTGGAGCATTGAACGCTTGCATGGGAACGGCTTGATGAGAATGTTCATATTTGCCTCCGATTCCACGTCCCGTCAATGATATTTAAAACTTAATTAACAGATGATCAATAGTGTTTACACCGTAAAGCGACTGGGGCAGATTCTAATTAGAATATCCATACATTATTAATGACATTAGCAAGCTCTGAAATTAAAAGGAGACAACTGCCGCGTTCAATTAAGCCGGCACTCAGAGAGAAAAAAGTGGTGGCAAAAGAGTGAAAATGAAAGAAAGAGAGTGAGTGAGGGGCAGATCAAGGCAGAGATGGATGGGAAGCGATGATGATCAAAGTGCAGCGCAGTCAAAGAGGGTCAGTGAGGCTCTGAGTCATCCTAAGGTTGACATACAGTGTAATAACTGAAGAGACTTAATTAGAATAACTTTGTTATATGAATCCCAGAGCAATAATGATATGTAATATCAGAGAGAAGTGCAGGCAATGACCAGAATTACCCAAGTTACCTATAAAGCTTGTGGGGGTAAAATATATATGAGGACACAGGCTTTACAGTTAAGGCTTTGCATTCGAGCTACTCTGCACTCAAGGCAATTAAAGAGCACGGCCATATGCCACCAGCTGCGTACCCACAAGCATAATTATAATTTAGTGCAACTTGGGCACTGTTTTTATAGTTATGACTATCATTTCCATCAGTTATGATAACCTTGTACTCATCAAAGTGACTGCTGGGATGTAGAAACAGACGGGGGAAGACACAAGTTTGTCTGACAGGCTGTAAACAATCCAGGTGCCACATTATCTAAACTATTTCAAACAGTTAATAAAGTCGAGTCTTCTTGTGAAGTGAAGCGTTTAGCATTTACTGTGTGCTTACTTTGGTTGATGATATTGGGTGATTCGGAACCCTGGATTACAATCAACCTTTCAAATTTACATCCAAACTATATAAACATTGTTTCTTCCTACAGTATCTGATCACAGTAGCTGTCATAGTCTTGGGGTTTGTTAAGTTTACATCCTGTTTTATTTTGAAAAGATCCCTGTCCTTGTGTGTCTCTTGTTGTTTTACTGCCTCCCTTTGTCTGTCTTTCCCTCCTTTTTTTGATTGTCCTGATTTCACCTGAGTGTTGTGAATCATTCTGTGTATATATAGTCCTGAGTCTTCCTTCGTTCTTTGCCAGTTTGTTCCGTTCTGTTTCTGCAACCCTGCATTTCCTGCCAGAATACCCGCCTGTTTTCCACCTGTTTGCTACCCTCATGTTCACCCATCTAGTGGATGTAGATTCTATCTCATGCAACTTATGCTGGTTTGTACTTTTGTTTTTTGGGGTTCTCTTTGCTTGGGATTTGGTTATTTAGATTTCACCAGCCGACATTTGTTTGTTTCACCAGTTAAACATTCCAGTAAGTTTCTTCATCTTTTTTCATCCTGTCTGCCATGTGTCTACACTTAGGTTTTTTCCCAAGTGCATGTTCCTGATATCCCTTGTGGTCATTGATTAAACCATTTCCATGTGTCAAAGTTACATATTTCAAAGTTTTTTTCTCGACGATTTCTGTCTTAAAAGTGTCTTCATTTTCACTCTACAATGTTGCTTTCTTTAAAATATGTCAATCTATTAAGTATTCATCCACTCTTCTGCTTCTCACGGCAGCTCAAGCTCACCAGCTCACCTACGATTTGCCTCACACTGTAAAACTACTGTACAATGACAATTTGTGAGATTGGAGTGATTCTGCCGTACATGTTTGAGTTGGAAACTGATTCCAAAGAAGAATGATGCATAAAAGTCTAAATCTGTACTTTTGAGACTGCAGTTTCAAGGTGGAAATGCTCAGCTATGGTGCTTTCTGCTTATTTTGCTCCTGATACATCTTCCAGGATATAAAAACACCATATGGACATGTTAACAAGGTATTAAAAAACTTTACCAGGTTTGCTTACACTTGAAATAACAGATGTTTTGTTGGCCTGACAATCTCGAAACACAACACTAGCATGTATCAACATTTTAAGTGGATATAGCAGCTGGACATTGGGTGGATGTATTTCCAATATTCACTTTCCTTTTTTTAAAATCCATTTTTGTCTTTGTTTTGTCCTCAACAAACTCTCATCATTCACTAGTAACTTTGTCAGTGTGCTGCTTGACCCTGGATAGGAAGCTTATAGTCAGTTTTTGAAGTTGTGTTGCTAAAAACATCTGCCTGCTGATGAATTGACTGATTATTAAAATAAAAATACAGATTATAGTAGGAAAATATCTAATTGCAATTATTCTGATGGATTTTGCGATTTGATTTGCCATATAATTTTTTGAAATCAAGCTTCAGTTCAATAGTCACTGTGTAATGGTTTTAAAATTTGATGAGGCATTACCACGAGATGCCATCAGAAGCGTGACCGACACGCAGATTGTGACAAATACACTGTGGTTATGGGAAGGTTGAATTAAGCATCCAAAAACTCTTGATCAGTGTTAGGAAAAGATGATGTGATTTGCAACACATCCATTTGCCAACCCAATTTTTCTTTCCATGAAGGCTTCCTGCATGCATTAATTTGCTGTTTGAATTAGATTAAGAGAGCAGAATCATTTAATATTAACAGAATTTATATGCACATTAGGATGGAAATGTATGCACAACTGGTCAAGTGTGGTCTGTTAAATTTGAATCAGTAAAGCAATCTGTAACTTGGAATGGATGTTTACAGTGAACAGAGAATAATCTTATAGTTTGGCTTTGTTTTCTCTTGGAAAATCATTTTTTTCATGATTTTTCACCCCGTCAGACTCATTTTTAACGACGTTGCCATTCTCACAGTTAAGCTCTTTAAGGCAACCTTCTTTCCATAACTATAAAAGTTAGACCCAGGTTGTAATAAACTCTAACCGCACTTTAACTCCTCCTTCAGAACCATTTTAACACTCAGTTCCAGTAGTTAAATCTGCCGCAGCACAAAAGAAAGACTGTGAGATTCTAGCTCTGAAAGCAGCCCGTGAAGATCATCTGAAGTTCATCTGGTTTCAGCTGTTCAGCCATTTGTACCACGGGAGTACGGGAAAAAACTTCCGAGGATGAAATGTAAGAAACTCCAACTTAGCTAATTACAAAAAAGGAGCTTAAACACTCATAATTAGCCTTTCCTATTGTAGTATAAGGTTATCGCAGTGCCATGTCAATGTAATTTAAGAGGGAAGTGGAGAAGAAGTAGAAGTTAGAAATGAAAAGTGGCACTTAGAGGCTCAGTTGGGAATCCACTCAGATCATTCAGAAGCATTTAGTCCTGACCGGTGGCTTCTATGGCTTTTGTATTGCGCTGACGTAACATACACTGATGTTATAATTTCAAATGGGAAACTCGGGTTCCTTTTCGTTGCAATTTACCAAATGTGCCACATGGAAAATGAAGAATCATTATCTGATCTTGAAATAACACTGAGTTTCAGTTGTTTAGAGCCGCTTCCAACAGTTATTTTCATACCAACTGACCACTGTTGTCTTGAGTAATCAGCTTGTCGTGACTGTGAAAAACTGGCTGTCACAGTTTCCCACAGCCCAAGGTTATGACTTCAAATGGCTTTTTCTTTTTTAATCTGACGATTTACAATCACAAAACACAGCCTGGAAATTGCTCACAGCCAACAAATAGTCAGAACGCAGAGTAAAAGGCGACTTTAGTGCAGGTTAAACAAACAAGACATAATGCATTAATTTGTAAGTGTCAGAGGTGGACAGATCCAGTCTGGCTGTTCCAAGCTCAGCTAATACTTTTATGTCGGTGAAACCAAAGTACATTTTCTCTTCCCACACATTTTATAACATTAACCCTATAAAAAAAGAAGTGCACATCATTTGATATTGCACTTGTGCCGGCCATTGAAATCCAGCAGAATCCGTGGACACTCAATGTAACATTCCTGTGAAAAGCCTCTCAAATAATGCTGTTATAATTGGTCCTGCGGAGATTAACAGAGTCCTATTGAAGCAGATCATACGACCCTGAGCTTTCAGACGCAGGATGAATTGCTGACACTGTACAGCGAGAGTAGTAAGCACAGATACGATTCTCAGTGTCATTCATCAGAGGGTAATAGATGTGCCCAGTAGGCCAGAAAACAAGAGAAAGCGAGGAGCGGCGAGGAGGAGAGAGGCAGGAGGGATACATTCATTTCATCTGCGATGAAAGACAAGAGACACAATATCAAGACGTTTGGGAGGCCATCTTTCACCGTCTCTTTACTCTGGGCTTGTGCATGACTGTGTGTGTCTGTGTGTGTGTTGTGCTCATGAGAGAGAAAAGGGTAATTTGATTTTCTTTCCCCTGCCTTATAGCAAAGGATTGGGATGACCAGGCAATCTAGTTCCCTGACCTTCCAGTTTCACTTAAACTTTCAGCCTTGAAACACAAGCTCTCTCTGTGATTCTTTTTTTTTCTGCAGCAAAAAAATATTGGTGCACGAGTCCATAAACACACACACAAAGTCTCATCTCTCACCCTCCGTAATTAAGCCTTCATCATTGATTCTGGGGGCGTTTTGGCCGTGTAACCCAATACCAGCAGTAACATTTCTTGCATTTATAACACAAGCGAGTGTGTCTATCTTATTTGTTTTGTGCGAGCGTGTGTGTGTGTGTAAGCGTGGGGTCGTGTTTCCTTGGATACACTGATGGGCTCTCAGGCTGCTTGTAGCGGTCCATTAGAGATCAATGGGATCCCTGCTCCTAATTCCTACTATCAGGGCGCCTCTGATCCTTATCTGCTGTGTGGAAAATGCAGTCAAAGCCATTTCATCCTGGCGCACGTACAAACAAATGCACACACACACACACCGTGCATACAGTACATGCAAGCATGAAAGTACTCCCAGACATGCTTCCCAGCCAATGTAGATGAAGATATTCTCACCCACACAAACAAATCTTCAAGGTGTGTGTGTGTGTGTGTGTGTGTGCTGAATGAGGTGGAGATGAATGCCTATTGAAGTCTTAAGCAGAGATCATCATTGCTGTGAATGGGCCCCGAGGTGATGGTGGTTAGACCGTGAAAGCCAAAGCTCCCGTAGCTCAAAACCCACAGCCTGGGAGAGACCAGCCAACACACACCGACGCTCACCAATTGTATCTGATACGAGTAATTGTACGGGAATAATGGCAGCAAACCTGGCAACCTCACTGGGACAACAACACTGCGGGTATCTGTGCAGAGGCTCTATTGTGACTGTACAACT
This sequence comes from Chromis chromis, assembly GCA_900302755.1. NCBI lineage: Eukaryota > Metazoa > Chordata > Actinopteri > Pomacentridae > Chromis > Chromis chromis. The sequence continues at coordinate 16,697 of OMNN01051482.1, read as the reverse complement.
TGTTCTAAAATGACAGAATGATGTTTTCACACTTCTGTTTTTATTAGCTTCTCCTTGGCATGCATGAAGCCGCAACGCATGTGGCGTTGCCGCGCAGAGGATTGTGGAAAAATCATGCTGGCTTGCATACTGCAAAATCTGACCGGATATAGTAGGATCTGGGTATTTGCGGTACACTACATTTGACATACTTTGTATTGGAACATACTACATCTTTTTCTGGCATACTGTATAATATGATAATGTGGATATTGGAATTCACCCTTTATCTCTCACTCCCTTTTTTTGCACACAAAGCCTTGCACATTGGAACTTTTGTTTAACACAGCTGCCCAACTTTTGCACTGATCTGTGGAGGTTTATGTTCATCCAAGCATTGGATGGACTCCAAACTGCTTGCTACCATAAATTGTATATAAAAGATGGACATAGCCAGCAATGCCACTACTACAGAAGTGGCTCAAGCCTGCATTCTGTCTCCTGGCCAGTAGGAGGCGCCTCATATAATTCAGATCATATCAAACTGTATGAGAAAATAACCCTACTTCTCACTTGATTTATTACCTTAGGAGACATTTTTCTGATAAGATTTTGGTCTCAATTGCTAGTTTCAAGTCAGCATGATGTTTATTTTGTAAATTATGGTCCCATGTAGAGTAAAATAGATGACAAAGTGGGGTATACATTAGGAAACTACACATGGCCATACAGTGGAGTATACTTTAAGTTTAGGTGGTTTTAGTAAGATCCTGTGTGGTTTCAAAAGACAAAACACCAAACTTGAGCCTTTAAGATGCTAATCCAAAAACTAATGGGTGACGTCACAGTGGCTACGTCCATCTTTTATATATAGTGCATTTTCACAATGGAGGGAAAATTTCTGTGTAGGTAACATATAATCTTAAACACGTGAATGTTTCTGCAGTATTTTCTACCATCACCTGACTTTTTCCACTTGTTCTTGTGGGGAAACCTGTATGCGTTTCTAAATTACATATATTTAAAGACCCCCTCCAAGGAAAATCAAGTTTTTCCTCTTGTTAACATGTCCATATGGTGTTTTCTATGTACTGGAAGACACATCGTGAGCAAAATAAGCTGTATTGAGCATTTCCTCCTTGAAACTGCAGCATAATGATGACAGTGACAAAAACATGGATTCAAACTTCTGGTGTTTCATGCATAATAAATCTAAGGAAGGGCAAGAAAACATCTGTAAATTCGGGTTAACCACACCTAGTAATTATTTTTTTTACTTTGTTAACATGTCCATATGGTGTTTTTATATCCTGAAATATCCTCATTTTCAGAGACAGCTGTTTTCAGCAACACAACTCCAAAAACTATAAAAATGACAATAAGCCGCATTCCCAGATCCACACAGCTCATTGACAAAGTCGCTGGTGGACACTAAGAGTTTGTTAAGATCTAAACAAAGGTAGAAAGGAGAGTGACTTTTGGATGTACATCCATCAGGTGTCCAGTTGCTATATCAACTTTGAAATGCTCCTGATACATGTCAGCGTTGTGTTTACAGATTGTTTCTGCTGCATCTGAGAGGCCAAGAAAACATCTTCAAGTTTAACCAAACCTGGTAAAAGTTTTTTACTTTGTTAACGTGTCCATATGGTGTTTTTATATCCTGGAAGATGTAACAGGAGTGAACTAGGAAGAAAGCACCATGGCTGAGTGATTCTACCTTGAAACTGCAGTGTAGCAATGACAGAAAAGTACGGATTTAGACTTCGTTCATTCTTTTCAAATCCAAGCAACTAATTCTGTCATCTTTTAGGGTGGGACTTTCTGTATCATTACTTTCAGAATCAGTTTCTAACTTGGACATGTATGGCTGCATTACTCCAATATTACTACTTGCCATTGTGTAGTGTAGAGTAGTTTTGTGGTGTTTGAGCTGAGTTAGAGGTGAGCTGGTGTGCTCGAACTGCAGCGAGTGGGGAGGGGTGAGTGGAGAGAGAGGCAGGACTTTTACAGTGATGTGAAAACGTATTTTCATACTTCCACACTTAAAATGTTTCAGATCATGAAACAATTTTTAAGATAAGACAAAATGCAGATTTTAAATGATGATTTCATTTACTGAAGGAAAAATGCTGCCCAGCCGCACCTTGCTACCATCTACCAAATGATCAAATTCCATTGGCAATTTGGTTCAATTTCCTCAGCCACACCCACGTATGATTACTGCCAGGCCAGAAAAAAATGATCTCTGTCTATCAAAGTTACATTGCTGTAACATTACTCTACACTGTTGCTTACAAAAGTCTGTACAAACATATAGAGTGCTGTGAAAAAATATTTGCCTCCTTCCTGATGTCTTCCACTTTTGCATATTTCTCACACTTAAATGTTACAGATCAGCAAACTAACATTCATATTTATTTTGTATTAGACAGAGATAACCCACTAAACAGAAAATGCTGTTTTTAAACTGTTGAAGACTTACTGAAAAAATACACCGATCAGCCACAACATTATGACCGCTGACAGGTGAAGTGAATAACATTGATCATATTGGTACTATGTGGTGTTCTGCTGGAAAACCTTGGATTTTGGTATCCATGTTGATGAGACTTGGACACCCAAATAAACATTGTCCCAGAACAAGCACACTCCCTCATGCAAAGCGACACAGCAAAAAACTGCACAATATGCATCCGAAGAATAACCCGGCAACTGAAGAAGTTGAAGATATGAAAAGACTCTTGACTTTCTCATTGAACAAATGAATACTGTGAAGATGCAACAAAAGGAAATCCTGTCGCTGGTTGCAGAAGTGAAGGCTTTACGCACGGCGAATGATGAGAAGGACAAGAAAATTGCTGCACTGGAGACCCAGATTGCAAACTTGGAACAGTATAGCTAAATAAACGACGTGCTCATCAAGATCAAACCCAGGTCGTATGCGAGAGCAGTGACCAAGGCCAGCAACGGGGACCCCGGCAGCGAGATGGATGTGCGCTCCACGGAGCAACAGGTGGCTGTTTTCCTACAGTCCAAAGGGATCGACTTGGACAGTGGTAACATTGAGGCTTGCCACACACTCCCGTTGTCACAGCGGTCATAATACGATTTGTAAATAGAAAGCACAAGGCAGCTCTCTTAAAAGAAGGAAAGAAGCTCAAAGGCACGGATGTTTATATTAATGAGCATCTGACGAAGAGCAACACTGACATCGCTAAAAAAGCGCATTACTTGAAGAAAATGAAGAAAATCCAAAGCACATGGACCATGAACTGTAAGGTATATATCAAGTTAAATGGCGCACCTGAAGAGGCCAAAGTGCTTGTCGTAAGAAATGTGGAGGAGCTGGAAAAGTACTGCTACCTATGGCCCAAGTGTAGAGGTAAAGAGTATCTGGACACATGAACAAATGGAAATCCCAAATGTCTCTGGCCTACCCCCGCAGGAAAATGCACCCCACCACATGGCAAAAACATCAAACAATCAAGAACATCTTGGGGAACATGACAATGGCCCAAGATGTTGATTTGACCTCCAAACTTCCTAGACCCCATCGTGATCAAGCATCAACAGGATGCAGTGGAACAAGTTTGATTGACAGAGGCCCCACTGCACAAGCCAGAGTACCCAAAGGATCCACTGCCAACGTCCTGGTGCCAGACCCCATAGGACACCCTGAGAGGTCCTCTTGTCCATGTCCAATGGTTCAGAGCATTTTTAACCAGATAAGGGGGGCCAACACAATATTAGGTAGGTGGTCATAATGCTATGCCTGATCGGTGTATATCATGGTAGTCTTGAGTTTCCATTGACTTCTATAACTCTGATTTTTCTTTAATGAATCACTGAAACACATGTGTCTTTGTCACACAAAAAACAATCACACATGTTGGTTCTTCCATAGATTTATTATAGTTCTTCTGGAAATATGACAAAATCTGCTGGGTCAAAAATATATGTACAGAAATGCTAATATTTGCTAAAGCGTCCTTTGGCCATTTTCACCTCAACTAGGCACTTTCATTTCATTGGAAACTCAATACTGCCATGATACATATGGCATGCAAAATTTTGTTCACAACTGTATATGACAGCCACTATCAACTGTCTTTAACATGCCCCATTCATGTGAACACACAACTGCTTTGCATTTTTTGCATCACTGCAACTGTGCAACAACATTCAAGCAGCAGGAGACACATGTTTTTAGTGTTATTTGTTTGACAGTTTGTTTATCTGTAAGCAGGATTACACAAAAACTACAAATTCATAAAATCGATAAAACTTTGTGGAGAGGTGCAGCATGGCCGAGTAAATTTTGCTGCATATCCAGATCACTTTCTTTAAAATTTCAAGATTGGGAACTGGTCTTGGTGGAGGACTTGTTGGAGCCCTTCAAGTTAATTTAAAAAGTAACAGTGTGAGTAAACATGCATCTCACACTATGATGATTAAACTTTGCAAATAATCTGTGGTTCACATGCATGGGTGGAGATTTGTATGGATCACAGATAAACTATGATCCGTTTCACCACTATAAAGTACAGCTGACGTTGATGTTGATGCTTGAACATCATTAGTCTTGCAGTCATTAGTTCATATTACAAAGTGCTGGATGAAGTCAAATTATGAAGTCATGATGGTGATGAAAAGTCTTCAAAATCATTCCAATAGCATCATGGAAACTTATCAAATTTATTGGAAATGGATCCAATAACTGTCAAGTCATGTCAATCTCTTAGAAAATTATCAAAGTCATTAGGATTCTTTATGTGACGTTCATGATTGCCTATACAAAAATACACAACAATCCATCCAGTAATCCAAACAAAAGTAGTAGCCAGGCCGGCTGCCTGACATTTTCATCCCTTTATGCAGCTAATGTGGCTAAAATCCAGGAGCAGCTCTCTCCTGCTTCTAACCAATGTCTTCCTCCATTTGCTGTCAAGAAGAACAAAGTCTGTAACAATGGCCTCCTTCACCTAATAAACAGCCGCCCACAAAGCTGTATTTACACTTTTACCTTTTGAAGTCTAAATATCCACATCAGAGCCACTGGATTTTCGAGTGTTTACACTGTACTGCAGGGGGGAGAATCATTTTAGAGGGAATACTTAAACAGGAAAAACATTCTGCACTACCCATCACACTCTGCTGACACTCTATGCATAGGATGGATGCAGTGGTTTGGCCTGGGTGTAGGGTTCACCGGCTCAGCCCTTCCTGCCTTTGTTGGTCTTTGTTTAGGGTGGTGTGCCTTCATCAACCAGGGGTGCCCTTGTCCGTGACCCTTGCTCTACAGGCCTGTCCTGAAAGATCAGACCTTACGTTACACTTGAATGTCAGCTGTGTTTTGAGATATTTATTTGTAAATTGAGCAGAACATAGAGGAAGATATGTACCTGCTTTCATGAGTGTTATGAAGACTGGATGTTTTTTGAACAGAAGGTTGAGGTGGCTGCAACCCTGAGGGTCTTTAGGATTAGGGCTGAGAGGGCAGGTCTAAACCTGCTCCCTTACCTTCCATACAAGTAGAAAGAAAGGTCAGACAACTCCTGAAAAAACCACAGACTTTACAACACATGATCCACAAATACAGGTATGATTGAACAAATCATCTAATTACAATTCACTTACAATGACTTAACAAAGTAGAACACTTTTCTGATTGCCGTCATGCTGAAATATCTATGATTAAAGGGCAGAAGATCTTCCCCCTCACAGCTGCGATGACTGCATGGGTCCATGCAGAGGGCAGGAGGCTGCTTGACAGCAAGATCAAGGTCAGAGAGTTTGAGAAGGGAGAAGAGAAAGAAGGACACCGGGGCTCTTTTCAGGGATAATCTCTGCAACTAAAATGTGGAGTGACAAGCTTTCACGTGCCCAAAAGGCAAACAGCTCTCAGCATTCCAACATTGCAGACACATTGGTCTATTCAAAGCCAATGGCGACTCATCGCCTCGCTCATCCGGACTTGCAGGGGGGGATTTTGGAGAGGAATTGTCATGCAGGTTGAGAAGCCTCACCTGTCAGAGGTAGAAAAGGCCCTTTGGCCAGGAAACAAAGTGCATAACAAAATGTCACAGGACAGATGCTTCATATAGGATCTTAGCAGGAAAAATGCAGCTAACCCTTATTTAAGATTACACACAACAGCGCATGCTTGCTGAAATTATTATTTTGTGACACTAGCAAGAAAACACTGGTAGGAAACTTCTTGTTATTAACAAAAGATAATGAATGTATGCATTGCAGAAACAGACTCAAGCATCTTGCTAATCCTTATCTTTGTCTTAACTTCCTCGCTGCAGAAACCTATTAGTCTGGTTAATTTAAAATTCTATCCAGACTGCAGCTTTGTTTGGCATTATATTTGCATTATCTATATAAGGTTTGGACTGCACGGTGGCTCAGTTGTTAGCACCTCACAGCTAGAAGATACCCGGTTCGCGTTCCGGTTAGGACGCCTGGGATCTTTCTGTGTGGAGTTTGCATGTTCTCCCTGTGCACGCATGAGTTTTCACTGGGTTTTTCAGCTTCCTCCCACAGTCCAAAAAATGCTGAGGTTAACTGATTATTCTAAATTGTCCGTAGGTGTGAATGAGAGTGTGCTTGGTTGTCTGTCTCTATGTGTAGCCCTGTGATAGACTGGTCACCTGTTCAGGGTGTCCCCTGCCTTCACCCGAGTCGACTGGGATGGTCGACCCCCGCGCCCCTACAGAGGATTAAGCAGTGTATAGATAATGGATGGATATCAGGTTTGAATGAATGGGAAGACATTTTGGAAAATACAATTTTTGATTTCTTGCTGGGAGTTTAATAAAAAAGTTGACCTGTGCAGTAAAAGGCAACACAAGCAGCATTTTCTTGGTCTCCTTTGAGGTGCATTGAATCAAATCCAAGCCGTCCAGCTTATTGAAATAAAAGTCTAGTATTACTAAGTATCACTACAGCCCACAGTACCACTCATACCTGCTTGATATACAATTATCTTCAAGGAGATCAGAGATGTTGCATGCTTTGGGGGAATCTTGAGTGTGCTGTGGTTTATCTTGCAATCATGAGTGGTACTGTGGGCTATATTTAAGCATCATGTCATTTTATGATTAAAATGTCTTGAGAAAGGTCCTTGTAACTGAAACTTGCCAACAAATCAATGCAGAAGTGAAACGTTTGCACAGGAATTAACCCTGTGCTATAAATATGTAACTACAGCCAACACCCCTTGAGCTTAGCTTAGCTTAGCATAAAGACTGGTCAGTCTCTTTCAAAAGATTAAAAAAAGCCTACTAGCAATTCTAAAACTCAGTGATTAACATGTCATATCAGAAGGCTAGAATTTTCGGTCAGTTTCCATTCTTCATGGTACGCAGACTAAGGAAACATCTAACTCTTGACTAAAAAGTGAGTAAGCGTATGTCCCAGAATGTCGAGCTCTTGCATTAGGAGCTGTTGGAACTTTACAGAGAATGCAATGGGAAATCAACAAGCTGTGTATTCCCAAAATAAGTTTTTGGCTGTTGTTTCCAAGACAATCAAGCTCGAGACTACTGTATTGTTCAAAGATGTCACTTGGCAGCAGGCCTGTAAATCATATTCTGCTTAGTGAAAAGTCGACAGCCTGCTGATTTTCTTTTCAGAAAATGAGGGAGAATCCAATTGTTTTGCGCCTCCCTCCCCCCCTCCCTGTGCGGCTATCAGCGGCTCCCTGGAGAAGTGCTGGTTTCCGTAAACGTGATGTGGAGATGTTTCCTGTGGCAGGTCTGTCTGCTGCTGATTAGAGCCCATCCATCAGCTGGACCTCCTTGGAGCAGAGAGAAGGGCACTGGTCAAATCTGTCTCCCAAGTCCAGACCAGCCTCTAATCTAACAAGGCCGTGACAGATCCACGCCCTGCCCCTCCACTCTGGACGACGTGGTCCGATAAACCCGTCAGTTGGCGCTTATTTCAGGCAGGATGATTCACTGATTCAAAATTGGATGTCTGTATAAGTGAACACAATAAACAATATGGGAACCCGAGCCAAGTACAATTTGACACATCTCCAAGTGACTCTTATCTCGTACTTTGATCTGTATTATCATCATTCTAACTAGTCAGCTTTGACCGATTTACAATTTCGAGCGGCTGCCGAGAGGCTCCAAGAGGTCAGAGTGGCTTTTGTTCCTCTTTTGCAGACACGATCCTTCGTCAGCTCTGGCCTTAAGGCACTGATTGCTCTGTGCAGCAGTGCAGTGATTGTTCCTCCCCCTGTGGACCTCAATGCCACTCTTGGCTAAAGCACCCACAATAGCAGGATGACACCGGTCTAAAAACGGGCTGCCGCGCCTGCCCCCTGCTGTGTCCAGGCATTTGCCTCCACAGTCCCCATCACTTTCTTTGGGGTCCAGTTTAAAGCGTAAACAGGAGGTAGTGGAGTATCCTTCCAGGCAGAGGAAACCACACAGAGTCTGGAGACTGAACTCTCCTGTGGTCAGCTGGTCAACTGGGAGGCAGCGCTGCGAACTGTTGAGTCTGAGAAACTGTGTTACGCCTACGGTCTATTGTGTTAGACATTGTTTGTGGATAGATGTCAAAAACAGCGTGACCTTGCATGAGAACGAAGTTTTCCCCTTGTGTTGGCACACCTGAAGTGCCATTAATAAAAACAGGAGAAAACCCAGTGGGAATCAGATCAGGACATTAAGACATAAACAGGAAAGATTCCATTTAACAAGTGGACACCAGAGCAGTAAACGCCTCAGCTGGTCAGACCATCATGTGTGCTGCTCTCTCTGGACTAGAGGAACCTCTGTAACAAAAAAAACTCCCAGAGGTGATAAATTGTGCCTGCATGTGAAAACAGTGCTTTCCATATTCTTTCAACACCGTATAAATCAGCAGATACTGTTTTTTTATTAATGCAGACGTACAGTAGGTCACTCACATTAAAGCTGTTTGAAACCTCCTGTTTCAACACAAATTCCGACATAATAACCACATCAGGAGAAGGAACTTAGTAAAATTTATGCCACACTTTGACTTCACACTCAATGGCTTTTAAGGGCCCCTTCCAGGCATGCATTTGTATGGATGTAAAATTCCTCAGACGGCAGCAAGTGACGGAGCATCGTTGACCGTGCTCACCTCAACCCATCAGGCCACTGAACCTGAGGCAGACTTAGACAATGCACAGGTCAACAGGTCTACACTGCAATCACTACAGGCTACAGATTCCATCACTCAGGTTTGACCTCTGACCTTTGAGGGACTGTCTAAATGAGATCAATAAAAAAGGTGGAAACAGCACCAATACATCAGTCAAAAGACCAATTAAGTGGAACATGTACAATTTCAAAAAAGAAACATGACCAAGAATCAAAAGAAAGGCTGTTTGTTTGGTTTGAGCTAAATGCTAACATGCTGACAGTGACAATGCTGATGTTTAGGTTAATTTAGCACATTAGCGTGCAAACATTTATTAACATAGACTGCATATAAAAGACGGATGCAACTATGGTGACGTTACCCATTGGTTTGTAGACTACAGTTATGAAACCTCGATTTGAGAATTAGGCCACCGCCATCTTGCTCTTTTGAAACTAGATCTAACAACCAAAGCGGAGCTGATTGAGAACTCAAGGATATTAAACACAGTGATACTAACCTGTCAAGCACAAAGTAGCTCCAGCCTAAAACATACCCTGCTTTATTGTCTATTTTATTCTAAATGGGACCATCATTTACAAAATACAAAAAAAGTAAGCAAATTACAAAACAATGGATTCAAAAGGATTCCACCATCAATATCTGAACCAAATTTACTGATCATTCCATCTTTACTGTTTTAATAACAGCCTGCTGGTGGCAATTACCAAATTTATATTCTTGCATGGCCAAACTTCCACATCTCCACGATACTGTGTCAGTTCTGGAGCTCTGGCTGATGTCATTCTGCAGTCAGGGAGGAAAAATGCTTTGGTGTGTTTGTATTTCTTTAAACCAGTAACTTTTGTCCTGGGTGGTGCTAAGTCCAGGGTGCAGCAATGATGCCCCTACAAAATAGCAATGGGGGAATTGAATTTGTTGGGACAATTACACGTAATCATTAAAATGATTAATTCACATAAAAAAAAAGAAAATCTTTGGCAAATTTTTTTAACTTTAGACTGCTGCTTGGAGGTTGTGGTAGTTGTTTCCCATAGCATTTAATATTTTTAACTTAATAACACACAGATAGTAGAAAGAGAGGAGAAAGCTGCATGAAATGTGAAAAGGCAGACATATACCCGAAGTCTACTTCTGGTGAGCCAGACTTCAAAAGTCATAATTTGTGAACAATGAATGTTGTTACCAAATTCTATGCTAATCCATTGAATAGATGATGAGATGTTTCACACGATCAGTAAATGTTTGACCTGCTGGTGACCTGCTGCTACAGGAAAAGTCAAGAGATCACTAAATTAATCTTTTTGGCAACATAAATATCTGTTTTGAATTTTATGGCAATCCAGCTAATAATTGCAGCTGGATAGCTCAGTGAGTAACACCACAGACCTTGGCATGGGAGATCGGTGGTTCAAATCCTGGTCAGGGTGCAGGTATCCAGTGAGGACCCTTAGGCAAGGACCCTAATGCTGCCCCGCCTACCTACCTATGTACGTCGCTTTGGATAAAACCGTCTACTAAATTAAATTGTAATCTTGTAATAATTGTTGGCATATTTAAGCACAAGTCAGAGGATCACCAAAGCCTGTAGGATTCATCCTCTGGGGACTGTGAATGTCAGTACAAAAATTTGTTCAGTTGTTGAGACATTTTGGTTAACTGACATTACATTCAGATTCCAGTCTTGGGTTAATTTCCATGTGCGTGTGCAGCAGCACTAAAGCCAGCCAGACTTACATTACTCTTTGGCTCTTGATTAGAGTTTACCTTCTGGCAAGACCACAAACAGAATATGGGTCAGAAGAGTGACCCAGCACACTGGATGAACTTGGCCTCTTGGACTTGCTGTAATGAAGCAGCAGAAGACTGACAGTGGCTCTCAGAAAACATCTTGCTGCTCCGGCAGAGGAAAAGGGGACAGAGGAACTCAGGTCTTCCCAGCTGCACCGCTAAAGGGGGAAATGAGGCGCAGGCTTGGAAAGATTTATAGGCTTCATAATAAATTTCACAGGAAGGATTACAGCATTACATTGTAAGTGTGGATATAGTGGAGGAGGAGCAGGGAGCACTTGGCCCTGCCGGGGACAGTTCTGTTAATAGCCTGGCCACCGCCGCTGTTATTGTTCAGGAGACACTACACCAAGCAGACTCCTCTTTAGATCAGATACAAGTCTCAAAGGCAGACACTGAGATTTCCTCTCTGCCATCCAGCTGCTGCCTGTCATTACTGAGAGGCTCTGAAGTTACAGCCAGCTGCCCTTGCGGCTCAACCCACTATACTCTCACTACAGCCTTCCTTACAGCTTTTAATTGCGCACAAAATTCAATATTTGTTGACAAAAATAATTATTATATTTAAATTGCTCCGCAGTCTGTCTGTCTGGAGCTGCATGATAACAAATCTGACTTCACCAGAAAATACTGTGTCTTCTCACTGACTCCTCTTCTCCATACATTTCACCTTCCCATGCATAACTCTGAGGAGATTTTCCACATATCTCTCATTCCATTTCAGCGTCTATCTGACCTGCCTGGTCCGTGGACAGACACACCAAATTCCACAGCTAACAAGCACCATGGGGCAGAGAAGGAGGGAGGCCCGCTGACTTTCCAGAGGAACATCTTATCAAGCAAAATACCACCAGCATGAAATTAGCTACAAAGTTAGGTCGTTTAATCGTAAAATGCCGCTGATGCAAAGTTAATTTTTGATGATTAAACAACTCATGCACATTCCACACCACATGGAAATGTTGTACAACTTTGCAGCAGCTCTAGATGTTAACTGTAATTGCGGTTAAATTACTCAGAATCAAAAAACAAAATCTAGCATTAAAAGCTTCTAATTAAAGGCCCGGCTGTTACGGTCCAACAGCACTGTACATGCACAGAATGCCCTCTTCTTTTCTTTTGTTGCTCAGGCGTGGGTTGTCAGATCGCATGTATTCTGGCTGTGTGAGGGGAAGGCAGGCTCGGTGAAAGCTGCAGAAGCCAGTGGTGTGACCTGACGCTGGCCCCTGCCCTACACCCAATGGGAGTGAAGCTTCGTGGCAGGGTGCCATGGCTGACATGACAGCTCCTGCTGGGAGGGGAACAGACAAGGCACAGCTCACTTCTAATCCCCACCAGACTGGGTTTTTACCAGGCTGGTACCTCGTCTGCGATGCTGCACATCCTCACAGCACAGAACCTTGACGGAGGAAGAGCCCTGCTGAGCCTCGTACAGAATATATAGTGTGGTGAATGATGTATAGCCAGTGAAAAATGTCCATGGAAACACGGAGATATTTGCTCACGCTTTGCATGTGAGTTGGTAAATCGGTCATGTGTGCAGGACGTACATGCAGTGACATGCTTCAGATAGCATGCCATGTACACAAAACTTAAGATGTTGCCTTTGGGGCACAATGCCCAAAGCAAATACTGCAGATCTCTGAAGAGCTAAAGAAACAAGAGCAAGTCATTCAGGGGGCTCCCTGTAAGCAATTATCCTGGCATGCATACACACACACTCATACAAAGACTACGGTCAGTCGGTGGAGAACGGCTTGACTCCTCAGGCTCTGCTTCTTCAAACACACCCTCTTCCTGTTTTCATAAGGAGAAAACAGGAGTAGCAAAGGAGAGGAGGAGGAGAGACACAGCAGGGTGAAGGTGAGACTGAAGTATTATTACTCAGCAGGCAGGCAGAGGACAGAAACCTGCACAGTTCATTGTGTCTGGAGATAACAGGATTATTAGAGTTATTATTAATAGTCAATCTATTGTCATTTTTTTAAGCAAAAAATATCAAACGCTCTTGTTGTTCGTCTTAGTCATATAAACGTATTTTGCTAAAATGAGACATGATGTTCAAAGGGTGGGATCTGCAAAGGTTTGAGGTGATGATAAAAATGCAGAGCTAAATATATTTTGCATCAGCTGATCATGGTTAGCAGAGGTGAGCATGAGGAGCTTGCTGTCTGATATAAAAAAACAACTTCTGAAGACATAAATAGTGATAGTGGGCACAACTGAGGAAGACAAAAGAAAAACCTAACACGACTAGTGTCAAAGATATAAAATAGATGTTTTGGGAGGGGGAATTAAATGATGCAAAAATATCTCAAGGATAAGAGGAAGCAAGGGAAGGGATGAGTAAATCAATGCTATATGAGTGTGCACTGATAGGGTGACAGAGGCCATGAGCAAAACACATAACATAATGTCTGAGTCATGGTCCCAATGCACTCGAAGCCAAAGTTTGGATGTTCTAAGCTCATAGTTTTCCCACATAAAAGCGGAAAAAGAAAAAGAAACCAGTGCTGCCTTTAACCACTGGCTTTTATCCGCAGACACGAGGCGTGCAGAGAGTACGCCAACAACATCAAGTATTTTACAAAGCAGGGGAAATACCGGCACATAATTGCAGCAACATGAAAGGCTCCGTAAGTTCAAGTATACATATCAGAGCGGGTACAGTGTAAGATTTTTAATGCCCCACAGTGTAGGAAGTGAAAAAAAGAGGAACACATCAAAAGACTGTCACATCGCATCTCTGTTTTGCTAGTGTCTCGGGAAAAACTGTCCCTCTCTGACGAAGATTATTAGCTCCTCTCATAACAAAACAGTAGATTAGTCACGGTGTGAACCAGAAGAGCCACAGAGTCTCTTCCTGAACCTTGAGAAGTGTCACTACTGTTTTCCCAGTTGTGTTTTGTGGGTACTTTTCTCTTTTTTTTTTACTGTGGGGGAAATCCTGTCCACAGGAGGCTGCTGTAATGTAAAACTGTACACTGAAGCTCCAAACATGGGAGTAATCAGCAGAGTACAGTACGGTATTCAGAGGTGGGAATACTGTACAGGCTGGTCAGACTGCTCCTGTCGTCACACCAAGTGGATGCTGTGTTAGTATGACTTCCTGAGGGGCCCCTGGATTCTCTACAATCAGTCATAATCACACTTTCAGCTCAGCTCATATCTGAAAACATGCCAGAGACACAGTATCAGCTCATATGATGCAGTTCAGGTGGAGATTTTACACACAGCTCGCTGAAGGAATCCTGAGGAAGTGTAACAGAAGTACTGCACGGGATAAAAAGAGGGTTTCAGATTTTTCGTTTCATGAATGGTGCTGAATGTATGAACTTGGGAGCCGGCAGCAGCTCTGGAATAAAGGACCTGAGTGCATATTTCTTTTACTCCCCCTGCACCTTGTGACTTTTTCACCTCCGCTCAGAGGTGAGCAGGGCCTCCTGGTCTGACCATAGCAACCTCTCCCATGACATCAGAGTGATATCTGAAGCATGCAGGCCAGGGGAGGAGAGAGGTGGAGCCCCAGCTGGACCACTTCCACCTCGCCATCTGGGTCCAGGCCGTGCTACAAAGAACTAACACACGTGTGCTGCAGCCACCCATGGATCCATCCAACCAACACGGGATTATTCATACTTGAACGAGCTACTGTATTTTACACATTGTGGCCCATGTATGACTGTAGAACTAGAGGTAGCTGATGTGATTTTGCTAAACGGGGTCAGAGTTCATGTTGATGTAACTCTAAGTGGGATTTACAATAGTTAAAGGATACTTAACTGTGGCCAATTTAGTAAATCCTTTCAAGTATCAGATGACACAGGGCTAAATAGAATTGCTTTTTTCTCTCTGGAGTGAATGTTTTGCAAGTGAACGCAGCTTATACATGTCTGAAAACAGATGAGCTAGAAGAAGAAGCTTGTCTATTGGTTGTTCTCTAATTTATAGCTGATGAGCATGAGGCTGTTATAAGATGCAGGAGTTTGGAGGGGCTTTCCACAGTACCACTACCTCACTGTGCATAATTAAAAGCCTGCTTTTGTTGACCTCTGTCTCAAAATAATGGCAAATGATTACTTCAGGGTACCGTTCAGTATTAACAGCTTGCTTTCAGTATTGGCTCTGAACCGTCAGTTCCATTTCAACTGGGTAATAACGGCCATTTGTGCGTCATCTTGTCTCAAAGGACCTTTTGCCATCAGACATCAGTCCTCCAGCATAGCTTCTCCTGGGTGGCAAATTCCCTGTAAGATATAATTATTCACAGCAGGCCACGGTTAGTTTCATGCCTGTAAGATGCATGTCACCTGTTGTTCACGCAGCCAAACATCCATACCAGGCCCGGCTGCTCCCCCAACTCTTCCTGTGCCTACGTCTTTGATCAATAATTCTGTGGCTACCCGTCAGCCATCAATATGTGCAGAAGAGAGGGGCCCCATTGTCATCTAATTACAGGCCTACTGCTCTATGACTGAGCCAGTGCCTGGGCGAGTGTGATTAAAAGTCAGCTGGAGCATGCTAGCGGTTCTTTCAACTGGAACCAACAGCTTGGAAACACAGCGCAGCCAAACAAAGCTCTGTTCAGCACGCTCCGGCTGGGCCTGAGGTTTTAAGCGTTATTGGTGGTGACGTTCCTCTCGGATGGGGGTTCACAGAAGTTGGAAGTAACGTGATCAAGCACCTAATTTGTGATGAAATTGAGAGCACCTGTGACATCTGGAAGGGCTGAAGCTGATCGTATACGAGTTCATCTTTAGAGCCAGAGCAGCCAAACTGTTGGACAATAGCTTCATGAGAGGGACAGCGGCCGGTGAGGACACACGTGAGGAGCCAAGACCATTGTTTGTCTTGAATCAAGAAAAGGACAGCAAACACAATAGGATCTTGAGAGCTTGGATTAATATGCTTGCATGTCCATCTGGTTTTATACCTCCGTGCCGGCGATAACTGTGGCCAGAGGCATTATATTTTCAAATTGTTTGTCCATCCTGTTCTCATGAACTCAGGAGCGGCTGGACGGAATTTCTTCACATTTGGCAAAAACATTCACTTGGACTTGAGGATGAACTAATTAGAATTTGGTGGGCAAAGGTCAAAGGTGAAGGTCACAAAACACATTTGTGGCTGTAACTCAAGAATTCATGCTAATTATGACAAAAGTTTACACAAACATTCAATAGAATAAGATAACAAAAAGTTCAACTTCCCAGTGACATTATGTTGTTCTGCAAAAGCGCTTTGCCATTATTCATCGCCATAATTCAGGAACAGAAGAAGATTCCGATCATATTTTATGGTCAGATACTGAACTGGTGACACACCTTGCAACTATGGAGATTGTGTGGATCCTCTGTTCTGCCAGGTTAAATGTGTGTATCAAGCACATAAGGCTTTATGTACAGACTGACATATCCTCCGTAACGTCACCCTCAGCTTTCCTGATCAGTTTTGAAGCTCAATGTGAAGGCTCTGGCCATCGCCATCAGTGCTTGACTCTGCATAACTGCTGGCTAATCCAAAAATTAGGAAAGAGTTGGAGTGTGAATGGAGCAGAGGCAGGTCATGCCAACATCTCTGGGCCGTGGATTCTCCTGTGACAGTACCAAGTGATCATTTGAAGTACCGCACTTTGGCACTTCCATGCAGGTTTTTATGGTGAAGTCCACATTTTACAATTTGTAACTTCTTTCCATTAAAATCCATATTTGAGGCATTGTCTCCTGTCATGACTTCTTCCAACTTTACAACTTTAACTCTAACCGTATTTCTAGTTG
>OMNN01051481.1:0-10517 GCA_900302755.1 Chromis chromis | reverse complement strand
CACACACACACCCACGCACGCACACACACACGCATGCACGCACACACACACACACACGCATACACACACAAAGGCCTCATTTCTTCATTGTTTCGGTTATTCCCTTGTAAATAGTTCATGTTTGTTATCTTAGTAGTAGGTTGTAGTTAATAAATATATTCATTTAGACCAATTAATGGTTTCGTGTATTTCTTTGTGTGGGAAATAAGGTCAATATAATCAGAAGTTACGACTTCACTTAGGTATGAGACTGATCAAATAAGTTAATTCAGAATCATTACAGGTTCAATCAAATATTGTTTTCTTCAGTAAAACTGAAGTGGTGCCCCTTCTTATTAACGAGTGCAAATAAAGCATAAGCGTCATCACGCTACACTGCAATTAAAATGAAATTGCCAGTAGCAATAAACCAGAACAAAATACTCTGTGTTCTCCGTGTCAACATGCTAGAACAGTTGGTACGGCACGAAATGATCGTCCACATGAAGTATTTATATTGTTTTAAATAGTTTTGTTGTCACAGCTTGGGAAACCCAACTTTTGGTGTTTAATAAATATTCTTAAGTTAATTGTACTTAATTAAAAATGCTGTTCAAGGTACAACCAGAATACGTTTAATGACATTTTATAGCAACATTACAGGCTTTGCTTAACTCTCCTGGGTAACTGTTTGGTAATTCTAACAGTATTGCTTTTTTTTCCCAAAGATATTTTCTTTTTAGGGGATATAAAAAATTCATATTTCTGAGAACCCGTGTGCTGATGCTGTACAGTGAAATGAATCTGTGGTTCATGCAGGCAATGAAACATTCAAGGAGACCAAAGCGAAACCACAGACCTGGCGATGCCGGGCCTATTGTTGCCATGAAATGACCCATATCAGAATAATAGCAGTTTAAGTATGCATGAATTCCGAAGAATACAGGTAGAGAGAAACAATGAATTAGCATGGTGTGTAATTATTATTCATATGTTTGACAAATAGGAGGGAAGCTGCTGATATGCATCCAGCCAAAACAGAGAAAGAGCCAGGCGAAGAAAAAGAGGGAGCGAGGGAGAGAGGACGTTATTAATCTGTGTGTCAGCACCTCTCAGCCTTTAGCTTCGGGGGGGAAATCCACGGTTATCTAAGCTCTACTTTCTCAGCCTAAAACAACTATAGCTGTCTACACTGAAGGATGAGGGAATTAAAGGCAGAAATAGGTGGAGAGATAGACAAAGAGAAAAGAAGCAAGATCAAAGAACAAGATGACAACATGTATCCTGTCAATCAAATAATAAATTACCATTTAGTTTATTCTTTTAGTTTCATTATAGCTTTAGGTGCCTGGAGGTGATTCAAACTAATTAAGAATCAATGTATTTATATCAAATACCTTAATGTGCAAAATCTGGTTATGATATATTGCAGCGGCTCTGTTACTCCTTTGTGTCCAACAAAAGTGGCCTGGAGATCTTTTATGCTGCGATTTGTTCCCTCAGCCTGGGGAAATGTAGCTGGTGAAGCATACTGTTCTCTCTCTAAACACCCCCCTGACAAACTGCCCTTGAGCTGGGCCCAGAAGAGTTTCAAAGTGGATGATCAGGGTGCCGAGAACGGTGCTGTAGTTGTGCAGCTCCCAGTGCAAATGCGTCGTATTTTAGAAATGCGGTGTCCAGCGTTTTTTGGGAAAAGGAACACGTTGCTCTGTCAGCTGTCCCTAGAATAAATAATAGAGAGAAAAACGATATATTTATCACCTACAAGGGAATTTTCAATGTCAAGTATGTTTGAGATAAACACAGTACATCTTTGCAGCTGATCCTGCGTGGCAGTGGGACAGAGGAAGATGTTTGGCCAAAAGATGCGTTGCTCGGTGTAATGGTGCTCCTTAGTAGCTGATGATAGCCTGGTCCCTGTCATCTATTAGGCAATCCTATTAACCGAAACTCAAACATCATGCTTCATCATTAGGCCATTACAACTCCGATGTAATCTTGGCTTATGAATTTAATTACCTGTGTCCTACATGACATTAATATACTCTGAGCAAGGGTTTATGCCAGCAGTGGGGCTAACATTGATAGGAAATGAGTAATTCCTCTGGGATTGCAAATGAAGCAGCCTTAACGTTTAAAGTGTTATAGCATGCATGGCGGGACATTTTATCCTTTAATGAAAAGGGGTAAAAAAAAAAAAGATGACTAAGCAGATTTGATGGCAAGGTGTGTTTTTTCCCCAAAAAAATCCTAATAGCCTCGTTAGCGGAGGTCATTCTGGACATTGTTACACCACAGTAAAGTGCATTTAAAAACACAATATATAGAATAAACTAGATGTAGTCACCTTAGCTTTACATAGCATTTGTTTTTTATACTACATCTCAATATCGAGAAATCCCACTGATAGCTATTTGTCTCTTACACAACCGGGTTTAACACTGCAGACATCGAGCAAAAAAAAAAAAAAAAAGTACACAAAAGAATCCCTCAGCAGACTGTCTTCTCCATCTGACATTACCAAGAGTTCAGGTAGAGGGCATGACAACTTACCCAGACAACAACAACAACATATCAAACTATCAGAGAGCTGCAGCTACACAGAAGACATTTCGCTGCCAAGTGTAGAGGCGGTATAAACAGCCTCGAGGCGTCAGTTGATGAGCCTTTTTACCTGGGTTAAACGAGGCCTGGTACACAACATTTGTTTTTTCACCTGCCGCTCTGTCTGGGAACCTGCAGACATCTGTCTTGGCAAGAAGACGGATTTCTATAGGGTTTGTAAGATAGTAAGAGCTGTAAAGTCTCTGGGGTGGCGGTTTTTGATAGTTTAGAAGGTTTTGATCATTCTCCAAAAGCATTAATACAGGTGTTACAAAATACTCAAGGCAGGAGCAAGAAACAAACAAACGAAAAAAAAACTTTGATAAAGTTGAGTAATAAAGTACATAAAGTAAAGTGCATCAAAAGATAAAGAACATTGTGGGGATTTGTTTCGTTACACATAAACAACCTAAAGTATGATGAGAAAAAGTTGACTTTGGGATGGATCAGCATCCTGACAGTAGTCCGTCAATGCAAGTGTACTTAGATGGTGCTTATATTTATGTATTTAAAAGTGATTAGAGTGTGTTTATTTAGTTTTTAGTTATTTATGCAAGCTGCAATCTCCAGGGACAAAAAATGAAGCAAATTGTGGAATACCAAATACCAAAAAGTTTCTTGATTGCCCAATTTTGCATCATAAATACACATGTTTACAGCCTGTTATAAAAAAAAACTGTTTTGGTTTCTATAGCTAATTTTCCCATTCATGACAACTGTATGGGAGGTGAATTTGTATATAACTCACCCTTTTAAATCATATTCAAGCTTAAATCATGCATACTTAAGGGTGTAGCTGCTTTGAGTGACAGATGGGTGCTGACAGTTCACCCCTTGTCTCATTTTTGAATTGGCCAGGAGTCAGGAGCACTGCCAAGATGGCAACAGCCAGAGCCACCACACTGAGCTCCAAGACTGCTCTTCAGGAAACCTTTGGGTGACGCCGTGAAAAGTTCATCCATGTTTATATACAGTCGTAGTACTTATTGAAAGAGTTTAAAGTTTGGACATGGCTGTTTACAAAAAATACATCAATAAAATATAAGAAAAGTCTGGAATTATGCTTCAGTGAAGATACACATGAACATTTCTGTGGATTTGAGCAAAGATGAGTGACTGGAGGCTGCAGGGGCTAACAGAGGAATCAACAGCATCCTTCTCTCATCTCAGGAAAGGAATAACGTGTACATGTCAGGCAAGTTGATTGGTTGATACAACTTCTCTCCAGAGGCAAGTTGCAGAAAAGTACAGAAAAGATAATGCAGGCACTTCCCTTGCACACTTTGGAGTTATATATGCATGAGCACTTAATCTAGGTACTTTACAAGGAGGAGACACCTGCCTAGCTTAAGGCCAATTCATGCTTTCCACATCTGCAAGGGATGTAAATCTGCACTGCAAGCATGCCAACTGCGCATGTGTCCTGGAAACAAATGGGGAATAAAACATACCTATTTTAGTTAGACCTGCATGGGAGTCTGCTGTCCACTTTCAAAATCTGCATCAGTCACACAAAAAACATGATTTGGTCATTACTCATATGGACTGCATATATTTGACTATGACCATTTTTTTTTCTCATGCTGCCCTTAAAGTTGGGCAACTCCGGTGCACTGAAAAATGTGTTAAGAGCTATGTGTCTGCAAGCAATCTAAATGCAGAAAAATCCAATTAAGTTACGGATATTCTGTATAAGCTGACTTATATCAGGTACGTTTGATCTCTAACCAGTGAAATATATTGTCCTTTATCTCTGTCTCAACCTTGATGTCAAATAGAATTGAAATATTGAAAATGAATTAATAAACAACAAAAAGTTTTGTACATTGAATGGAAGACACTTCACTTAAGCTTTTGTCTAAATCGTTCTTTCTGCTTATTACCAAGGCCACCTTTTGATGAAGGTCTACATGCACAAAAACATGTATGCTTACAATTTATATTTCAAAGGCAATGTAAATTGGAGATTTCACTTTCTTTGGTCACGTATGGGTTTCGTTTCTTTCTTTCTTTGACCACATGCATAGACAGTTATCTTGACACTGTCTCTTTCGTCCTTGCTCACCATTAATTCTGTTTCCCGGCTCTTTGGTTGCAGTCAAATAGTCAAAAAGATTACGTGTTGTATCTTTTCCTAAACTATTTTTCCTTGACTCCTTGGTCAAGAAAAGATGTAAAGGGAAATTTATGCAGACTTAAGAAAAGAAAACCATGGTGTTAAGGGAATCCAACTGCACTTACACTAGGGTACAAAGTTATGCGACGGTGGATGTTGTTGGCGTGAGTCTGCTGTGCATGGTGCGCCATTTTGAATGTTGCTGCCTTAACTACAGGAATTGTGGGACGTCATTATCTCCTTTCCTTTTTATAAAGGATGATCTAGTGTACCCTATGCTGAAGGACAAAAGAAGCACTGAAGGATCTTTCTTTAGTATGTAGAGAATCCAACCAGCTCCTATCATGGCTGACACTTAAATATTTGCGAGTCATTTCATTCAGTTAAGAACCTTGTCAAGCAAAAAAGACTATTTGGCTACGACCTCGCTCTGCTCAGCTGTGTGTTAGTTGACCAGTGTTGCAAAAGTGGCCGGTTAATTTGGAACTGCTGAGTTTCATGTTGGCAAACCCAGCTATTTTTTACTTACACTGTTGATTACAAACCCACACTGTATTTGTGCGGCACCAGTCATTACTGAGGTAAGATTCCTTATTTATTCCACACTGCAACTGTCTCACAGTGACAGCCTGGCCACAATCCAGTTCTTTGTGTGTCCAGCGGGGCGCAGTGGTGCGGCACTTGTTTGTCACAGACGTGTATCATTGAAACAGGTGCCTGTACATATCGACACCCAGACTTGTGCTGGGTCACTTTGTTGTGGGTATGCACTATTCATGCAGTGATTTGTTTGTAGAGGTCACGCCACATCTGTGTTCTGCTCTGATCACCGAGTTGTGACAATTCCCAGTAAATACATGCACTGTCTCTCTCTGCATTGTCTACACCTTTCCATGCAGGGAGATCAGCCTGATGATGATAAATTCCTATGAATATCTGTCTGTTGAACATGAAAACACATGTTGAGTGTTAAGTCAGGCCACAACAGAACAAGGGCACCTATCAACTGTAACCATCAATTCAAGCTGTGGGCATACATGAGGATTACCGAACCAGTTTATGTCAGGTATGTCCATACTATTAATAATCTTGATTGGACTCCAGTATTACGATCTGGAAGGAGTATGTAGCTGTCAGTCAAGCACAATCTTCACACACTTGCAAAATAGTTAAAAGAGGCACAAAGAAAAATCCACAATAACTAAAAACACCTGTGTGGGTGAACTAAGAAAATGGACCGGAGTATGTTGTTTTACTGGAAGAGAGCTGGAAGAGATCTTTAACTCATTGTGAATCAATAAAGACTATGGTGTTATGAGTAATTGTAGGCTGCAAAAGCTCAGAGAGAGCCAGCATGAAGATGTCTCAAATCTCAACCATGAGCTCCTATCTGGTAATGCTTCTAATGAAGAAATGAAGAAAGGCATATACAAGCTGCAAACACAAGTACTGTATAATAAAATAAAAAAATTCAGACAACAACAACAACAAAAAAAAAAAAAACACAACCTTATTTCATGTTCACCCCTGCAGCCCACAGAGGCATATTTCCGTGTTTGGGGGTGCAGTATGATTCCAGTTACATTATACGCCGATTGATATGAACGGAACAAATCTGGAGTGAAGACATCAACAGTATTTAAAATTATAGGGCAGTTTTTATTGAGAGATATCCGCTTACGTTTCTTCAATAATTTACATTCACTGTATTTAATGAGCAAACAGATTCTGCACACTGGGCCATTACTGGACAAATTGTCAAGAAAGATATATATTGTCTTTTGAAGAAGCCATTTGTTAATCTCTGGGTTTCTAACCAAGTGTCCCCTTACAATAAATGGTAATGCTACAACGTGGCCTTGTGAGGTGGGGGGGGTACGCATTGTAAGCTGGAGTGCGGCTTGGTGCTTGAATGATGCATGCGCATATTGCAGACAAGGGTATATGGAGAGAGAGAGACAGATTTTTCCACCTAAGTGCCTTCAGAGGTGCAAAAGGGGATGTGAAGGCCCTTGGCATCGGCCGGCGCGTCTAACGGACTGGAAACAAGGCTTTATATTCAGCAATTTATGGTCTCAATGCAGGGAAAGGAGTGTAAGAGGGAGGAGAGGGGAGGGAGTACAGGGGGAGACCTTGGGAGGTGAAATGAAGGACATCGTCCAAGACAAACTCTCATCAGCAGATGTCGATGAGAGACGCCCAGCTAACAGGAACAAATGGGATTGCTTCGATCTCAATTTGACATGTCATTTTAGAAAGCCCTCTCCCTGTGTTTTGCATTCACACTTTTTTCTCCTTGCTCCCTGACATCCATCCACTATGTACATTATTGAGCAAACCCACAGGTCTGTCTCAGTGACAGGTAACAAGACAGATGCAAAATATATTGGGCTATAAAAAATCATGCCTTTCAGGATTTTTTGGACAGTCCTATAATGAGATCCAAACACATGTTCCTAGAAGTTTAGATATAATTTGAGAAATTTAAAGACCTTATTTGTTTTTGTTTGTGTTAGATTTTTTTGTGGCATATCATGACAAAATACTTGTATGACGAAATGCATGTGGATAATTTCTCTTTCCCCCCCAACTCTCTCTGTTTCGCCTGCTGTCTCCTGGTTTGCTGTTGGCAGAGTCCCCCTATCTCTCCAGGATGATTATGTTGGCAGGTAGTTATGAGACCAGGTGATTAATCCCCCAGGGAGGGGAAACAACATTAACCTGCCTCTCCACATTTGCCACCACATCACCTTAGGAAAAACACACCGGTCCAAAAGTCCACAGTATATTATCCAATAAAGGTTGGATCATAAGCACCATGACATTTTCCCTGAAATCCCTGGACTAATTAAAACAGTAGTTCTCTACTTCAAGTGTGCTGCCAGTGACACTGAAACTAGCATGAAAGAGTGACATCTACGATATTACCCAAAGCTTATGTATCAATTGGATTTAATCAATAGTAAGAAAACTCTGCTTTTCTCACTCACTTCATGACTTGGAGATGCAATTGCCTAAAAAATAATAAATGAGAGAAATGTATTATGGTCATGTGTAATTTGAACTAGAAGCACCCTTCAGACTATAAATTAAGTGTTATACTAGTGTAAGGCACAGTATGTTCCCCTCATAGGAATGTCACATGCTATTGTCTTATCTGTTGCTTGAGTCCAGCTAAATAAGGAAAAGGATTGCTGGGGAACATGGTTCAGATCTCCTAGCAGTAATGGGAGATCATTGACCTGTAAAAGACTGGAAGGGATAGAAGGGCCTCAGCAGAGAGGTCTGTGCAGGCAGATAGAGAATACCCTCCACAGTAAGTATGCCTTCCAGCACCTACAGCACTTAGGTGGTAGATAGGAGTGGCCTTTCGCAGTGATATGGTCGCTGTTAACAAAGCGTGCTTTCACTGGCAAGAATGTTGGGTTCAGTATTTCTAACAAGTCATTTCCAGAGAAAAAGGTTGAACACAGGAAAAAACAACAGTTTCAATACAAATTTTTACAAGGACATAAAAATAGATTTACATTAAAGGAAGGGAAGGTGACGTGTGAAAGTCACTGACAACTGCAGTTCGTACCATTAAAGGTGTGAAGGCCACCTGCAAAGCTGATGCATATGGCTAGAGGAAGACATAACCAACTATTTTTAACAGCTCAAGGTAAAGCAGACCTGTTTGAAACCATCTCATCCACTGAGTAGGAAACAAAACTTTTTCTTCTCCTTGAAAAGCTTAACTCCTTAAGACTGATTCGCTCAAATAGGAGAAGAGTAAAAATCTTCTTTGTATTTTTATTGGCATTGGCCTCATTATGCATAATCTGAAAGCACAAAGCCTCATGATTCAAACAATGACAACACTTTTTTAACGAAACCAATAGTGTTGCTACAACAGCAGCAGTAGTTCCTTACTGTGTAAAATCTTGTCTTTGTTGTCATGTATGAGGGATCACTGTGTGTTGAGCGTGTTAAGAGGTTAATAAAGTGATTGTGTGGTGCTGTTTAGCCTTCTGGAGTACCAACTTGTACCAGGCTGATTACTGTTACCTGGAGAGCAGAAAACCTCCATAATTATATTGGGTGGTTTTCCCCATTCCGCATTCACAAATGTAATTGTATAAATTGAAAACATGTATAATTATCAATAAAATTCTCATAATGAAAATTATTAATGAAAAATCAATAAAAACCATTTTTTAGACAAATGTATCCAGCATTAAGATTTACCATTTTGTGTCTGCAGCCAGAATGTATTGAATTCTACATTAGTGGCAGCCATTCCACCCTCAAAAACAAACTGGGACAAGCAACACAAAATTCCAATTCGGAACAAGTGAAACATTTCACATTAGACATTGTACCTGAACCTTGCATTAGTCATTTGACTCAGTGTTGGTTGGGTGGCATAATGGAAAAACTGATTCGGGCACATCCTCAAGAGCAAAGTTTGATTGCTTGGTTTGAACTTGATTTGGATGGTATAAGATGTGACATCTCCAGTGTGCTGGCTCTATTTAAAATGGACTTTACTGCAGTATCAACCAGAGCACATATGGTCCAACAAGCCGTTCAGTGTTTTTCAGTAGCATGAGTATGAAGATAGCCTGCTAGCACCAATCAGATGGATGAATGACTTGTTTATTTATGAAAAGACACTGCCTCACAGTTTTTATTTTCACTTAATGTAATTTCAATTCATCGCTGTCTGTCATCTTCTACCTGTCTGCCTGTACCACCCAGCCTTCTGCCATGGAATCCATCTGTCTTCCTCTCTGTTTGGTGCAGATGGAGCAACATGACAAGGGCACGGGAGCCAATCCATTCCCACCTTGTCATCTGCAGGCATTTCGATCTGCCACAGCACTCTTCCATCTCGATTAGGGGTGTCCTGCTGGCGGGAGACAAGCCTGTGAGTGTGTATGTGCATGTCTGTGTGTGTCTGTGCGAGTGTGGGTATAGGGGAAGCGGGGGCATGTGGTCTGAGGCTGAGCCTGTACTGCAATATCCGCCTCCCTGTCAAACACTTGTCAAAGCCAACGCCATTGTCATGGTGTGGATCTGAGGAACACTGACACTATACCACACGCACCACCACAATGACAATTTCTGTACCCTTGAGATGGGAAATGGCAGCTAACAACAGACAATCTCCGATCTGGCATTTCTGATAATTGATGGAACAGTACAGTGCTTTGGTGTAATAGATGGTTGAGAATCTTGAAATATATGCAGTAAGTGTGTGCACACATGTGATCCATGTGCTAACATCGTCCACCACTGGATTGATTCATAAATAGACTTGATCAATGCTGCACAAGTTATTTGTGGAAGCTTTTCTGTACATGTGTATGCACAAAGACTGCTTCAAACTGCTGGATATATCGAATAATTTTTAACCTTAATTTCTTTAACTTTTAACCTTGTCCACTCCGTTTTGATTTGGTGGTATCTAGTGACAGAAGGTTTGTGTTACTACTTTGTAGTTCTTTGTTCAGTCTGAATAATCAAAAAGAGTCAATTGAAAAATGTTTTTAAACTTTCATTATCAATTATTTTCACAATTGGAGAATTGTATCTCAGTTTAACCTATGGTTGTTGATTTATAATTTGATTATTGAACAAACAAAAAAAATGAATTAAATAAAAATTGCTCTACTATTGCAGTTTGCACCTTGTTTGGACTGTACCATTGGTGACTGAAGAGAAGCATGCAGATAGCCACAGCCGGAGCCACATAATGAATAGTGAAGCACATCTGATGATGCAATCATTAATTGTCTGCACTGGAATTCATAAAATGCTGTTTTCATTTAGTTAT
>OMNN01051480.1:0-40469 GCA_900302755.1 Chromis chromis | reverse complement strand
GGAGTTTGATCTGCTAGCACTGATCTGTTCCATCTTAGCAGCAGAAAGCATCTCATTAAGCCACCTCTTGAAACATGGAGGTGTTGGAGACTTCCAATTCAACAATTTTTTTTTTTTTGCAACCACCATGCCAGTGCCAAGGGCTTGTTTTTGATGGGATGGAAGAGACTTTGTCCTGTCAGAGCAGCCAAATATTGCTAATCCTTATCTTAACCTAACTGACACAGTAACTGTCTCAACTAAAGCTGTAGTGTGGAACCTAGTTAGGATGATTCATTTATTCTTCATTTAAACAAGCCAAGTCCACTTACCACATGCACATGCAAACACCAGTCCTGACTTCACCCACATACCGTGCATAGTAAAGTTATTCAAAGAAGACAGACATGCAAAACCACTAGCAAGCTGCAAGTCTTATCTGCTAATAATGTTGGACAGAATTTTCATTCGTTGCCAACAGTCAATATTTGCCTCTGCTCCCAGATGGTGTTTCTGGCTATGTCCTATGCTACCGTGTACCTGATCTACATGCGCTTCAGGAACTCATATGACTCAGAGAATGACACGTTCCGCGTGGAGTTCCTGTTGGTTCCTGTTATCGGGCTGTCCTTCCTGGAGAACTATGCTTTCACCCCAATGGAGGTAAAAAAACAAAACACTGGTGTCTCGAGTCTTGCAGGATTGGATACAAAATGAGCTCAGCAGCTAAGAATAGTTACATCACTGACATCAGCTGATTTATTTGCAGCTGTAGTGATTTATCATTGCTTTCAATGTCGTGTATATATAGATCACCAAATTAAAACAGCGTTTCATTTGGACTCCCAATGTCCCAGCTTCAGCATGTGTCTCCCTCTCTCTCTGATCCTCTCAGATCCTGTGGACCTTCTCCATTTTCCTGGAGGCGGTGGCCATAATGCCGCAGCTCTTCATGATCACCAAGACTGGTGAGGCAGAGTCCATCACCACCCACTATCTGTTCTTCCTCGGCCTCTACCGAGCCCTCTACATAGCCAACTGGGTGTGGCGCTATCACACAGAGGGCTTCTTCGACCAGATCGCTGTGGTGTCCGGCGTTGTGCAGACCATTTTCTACTGTGATTTCTTCTACCTTTATGTCACAAGGGGTGAGTAAAGAAACTATTGTAAGGGTGATGATAGGCTGTGGAGACTTGTGGCTGATTTTAGAGTTGTCAGAAATTGTTCAAATTGTTGTCTGTCACAGCCAATCAGAGCAAGACTATCATTTTCCAACGATAATACCACAGAAGTGTTAAGATGCAGATGTTTGGGGACAACTAAGCTGTGTGTTGTATTGAAAGGAGAACTTGTATTCTGCAAAGATGGTTGGATTTTCAAACCCTTCTCTGTTTCTTTACCTTGTTAACACTTTCATATGTTGGTCCATGCATGCTGGAAACACATAATGAGTGAAATAAGCAGTTAACAGCAATGTAGCTGCGTATTTCCACTTTGAAAGCTGGTGGAAATGTGCCAGCTTTCAAACTGCTGATGACAGTCTCGAAAACACTGATTCAGACTTTTGGGGTTTCATATGTAACAAACCTAAGGAATCAATCCTGTGAATTTGCAGGGTGGGACTTTTTGTATCATTGTTCTTCTTCAGAATCAGTTTCCGGCTTGAACATGTATGACTGAATTACTCCAGTACTCCAAAGTACAACTTGTATATCGTGAAGTAGTTTTACCATTTTAAGCCAGGAGGGGATTTTTTTCTAAATAAGCTAAATATGTAACTTTGACACACAGAGATCAGTCTAATCATTGACGGAAAAGAACTTTTAATCAGGTTTCAAATTGATAAGGATGAATGTTTTTATTCTCAGCAGCTAAAGCAAAGATCAATCTGGTTAGGTGACCGTGAATAGTGTTTGTTGTTAGCTCACCTGGTAAACAGAGGAGGGGAGAAAGCTGAAAATCACACTACCTTCTCATGCTAACCTCATTCTGTGTCCTCTGCAGTGCTTCGAGGAAGAGGAAAGATGAGCCTGCCGATGCCGGTTTAAAACAGACGTCTGTGCAGTACAGCCTCCCACCTGTGCCTGCTAAAGTTCAATATCCGAACACAGACCTTGGCCTTCAACTGTGCTTAGCAAAGGGACTAATGGTCTGACGTCACTCTGTAGACCAACATGAAATACATTTTCCGTATGATTGGTACTTTGAGTGTGGGTCTGTATGTCTGCAAGTGTGTATATGCACTGTGTATGTTTGTGTTTTTGTTTTTTTTTGTCCATGAGATGCAAATGCGACACTGGAAATGTGTCCCTGATGTGCACAAGAAGCTTAAATTCAGTGTCTGTCCATAGTATTCCTTTTAGGAACCTAGAGTGACTTTGGCTCTGTAGACACTTAAATTGACATCAACTTAATACTAACTGTTAGAATTTTGAATCCACAAAAATGCACCTAGTGTTGGTTTTAGCATTTTTGTAGCAGCAGCACTCAGGTAGACTGAATGTAGCTTCCATGCAGCACCAATCCAATGTTTCCTGTGTTACAGCTGTAAGTCCTCAGAGTTTCATGTCAAAGGTTCCTACACTTTACTCGATCATCATCACTACATCTGACAAACTCAGTCTTAGCAAATATTGTATTTCTAAATTTGTACACTTTAGTTTTCCACAAAGTGTCTTCCTCTTGCTTTCCTTAATGTTAGACACTCCCTGAAAAGCTTCATGTATTTCTTTCATTATTATTAAGTTACTGTTTTGTATTTGGTCCTCATCGTCATCTTTTATATTACAGTGTATTTGTTCATGGCAGAAAAAAAGGGCTAAATATCTTGTCATGAAGCCAAAGATGGAATAGCTGCAATGTTGTAGTTAAGCATATGTTTTTTGTCTCTCCCCAGTTATTACCTTAGCCAAATTGTGTCATTGTGTCAGTTAAAAATGGGAACATTTCTGTAAGAGACTAACCTGTTTTTGACTAAGACAAATGTGTTAGTCACAGGACGTTGAATTGCACACAACTTTGATGACTTTTATTATACAATGAATTCTCTAAGCTCAAAGGTGTGATCATGTTCTTTGTTGCCAGCTCACAAACACAAATTAAGTACATTTACCTACACACACACACACACACACACACATTCTTAATTGACAGTATGGTCTGAAAGTGCTCGTGCATTGTGCTGATTGTAAACAATGATTTCTAGCATGTGATGCACAATGAAAAAACACATAAAACACACTTGAGTGAGTTTTTCTTTCATACATCATCACCTCTGTGTGTAAAAAAGGCCAAACGGTGAAGCCCAAAATTGTTCATACCCATACCCAATGGGTTTCCTCTGGCTGTAACATAAGACAGCAAGACATTGTGTTAAAGACGTTAATAACAAATATTAATGATTTCTATGTTTTACAAAAAAAAATTTTTTTTTTTACTAAAAATACCATGTCCAAAAGTATTCATACATACATCTTAGTAATCATTTTAAAGCCTTTATCTGCCACCATCAAACAGTTCTTATAGTTCCACAGAGTTCCACAATGCTAATATTGTTTTCTGTTAACTATTTCACAATCACTTTGGTTGCTGTTTACTTGGACAAGGTTGTCTGGCCCATTGGCTGTAAAGCACCCCCAAAGCATCACTGCTATTCCTTTCTTTGTGTCCAAACAACTCTATTTTGATCTCATCTGACCACAGAACTGATTACCAAAACCTTCTTTGCTGTAACAGTCCAGCTTTCTAGGGGAAAGGAACGTTGCATAAAAACAAGCAGGTGGTCTTGGTTGTGCCGAAATTCAAAGTTCAAAAATTAGAACAAAAGGAGGAATGGAGGGTGATGGATGATTCTCCAAAAAAAGAAAAAATCTTACTAGATGTTGTGAACTCACTTACCTATCTTACATTAGCAAAAAACCTTCAAAATTAAAACCCTGCCTGGAAGTAGCTGCATTAGCCAAACAACAGTTACAAAGGGGAATAGCAGCCCTAAACCTGTTTTTTCTAACATTTACTAAACTGCAAATAAAAAATAATGAAAAAAGTGCTTGTAACCAAAATCCTTAGCCTGGCTTGGCTTCCAGTGACAAAACCTTGTAGAAGCTTCCATTTTCTGAAAGATTTGTGACAATTTCAAGGATATGAATCATTTCAGATGGCATTTTGAAAAGAAAAAAAAATTGTAAAAATTGTAAAATGTATTATTAACATCTCTAACACAATGTCTCAACATCTTCTGTCACTTTGTGTCATTTCCAGCCAGAAGAGACCTATTGGTAAAATACAAAATTACAATGAATCAAAAGTTGGCATAGGTGTTAAAATCTGGGGGTTTAACTGTACATGTTGCATTAAGTCCTGAAAACATTTAATTGAATACAGTCCAAGTGAAGCATCCTTCAGCGCAGAAAAGTTTTTCGGTGTTTGTACAACACCTTACTTCCTTCCCGCACAGCTCCTCCCACTGCTTTTGCTGCTGAGGTGATGGAGAGCGGCGACGCTGCCAGAGCTGCTGCCTTCTCCACCACCTTTACCTTCTTCACAGCTTTCCCTTTCCCTTTGTCCTTCCCCATGATCCCTGCCCCCTCTGCAGCACCTTTCCCCACAGCAGTCACCAGCTCGCACCAGAAGAGCCTCTCTGCTCTCTTCCTGTCCTCCTCTTCCTCCCTCCTCTCTGCTCCTCTTCCTTCCTCCTCCTCTCTAGGTCTGGTGACTGCTCCTCCTTGTCCTTGCCCTCCTTCTTAAGAGATTCCACGTTGTGTTCTCCCAGAATCCTCTCATGTGCTTCCCTTATAGCGCTCTCAGCCTTCTTGAACATCTCATTGCTATAGCAACTACCTCCGTTGTCCTCTACAAGCTTGTCCACTTTCTTCAGAAGTTCCAAGACTTGTTGTGAGCACTCTGTTGTCTTGTCCTGACCGCTGTTATCAAAGGTGTGATACCCCCCACGGCAGCTGCTGACAAACTCCGTCAGCTCCTGACTCTTCTCCAGGAAGTTCTCCACACGTTTGCCCTGCAGTTGGTCTCCCCATGTGAACAGCACCATCATAAACCTCGTGACGTCAGGCCCAAACCTGGCCTTGATCCACTCCAAGGCCTCTCTCTCCTCCTGGGTGAACCTACCAGGCTGCAGGGTCACCAAGAAGACGTGGGGACCCAGGGAGGACAAACCGATGCACTGACCCACTTCTGCCATAACCTCTTGAGGGGACAGGTGTGTGTGGAAGAACCCTGGAGTGTCAACGACAGAGATGCTCCTCCCATCTACCGTCCCAGTCTGCATCATGCACCGTGTGGTTACAGAACATGGGGACACCTCCACCCAGAAGGCAGACCTGCCCAGGATGGTGTTGCCTGAAGAGCTTCTGCCAGTCCCAGTCCTGCCCAACAGAACAATCCTCAGGGGTTCAGCCTCTGGAGCAGGAGGTGGTGTTTCAGTGACTGTGCCAAACATACAGTCATGGGTTAGGGTTGTGCTGTTAAAATGCATCTGTATGGGAACACTGACCATAGAGAAATGGTTCCACAAAAAAATTCTGCCAGAAAAATAGTAGTTACTGGACAGAGCTGCAGTTCTATGAGCACGTATGTAGCCCTCTAACAGGCTTCAGTGGGTTAGTTGTGTGGCTGTGGCCATCCCAGACCCCCCTCTTGGTTCCGGTGTTGTGCCAGAAAATGATTTTAGTCCATAATTGTACCTCCTCTGTGTTCTACATGAACCAATTCAGTAATTTTTTTAACCAGTTGAAATAGCATTAAATGACCAGTTCAACTTATTTAATGCCATTTTCCGCATGCCAAAAAAATGACTGTAGCACCTACATTGTGACTGAAATGTTGTTAATACATCAAAATTACTTGATTTCATTTATTATTTTCATTGTCGATTAATTGGTTTGTAAAATCTCACAAAATGGTGAAATATGTGATCAGAGTCTCTAAAAGCTCAAGATGATGTCCTCATATGTCTTGTTTTCTCCTCAACCCAAAGAGATTCAGTTTACTGTCAGAAAGAATGAAAGAAACTGAAGAATATTTACATTTAAAAAGGTGGAATCAAAGAATTATGATGACCTTTTTCTATAATTAAAAAAAAAGCATGTTAAAGCTGTTTGATCCACATACAAGCAGCTGTAGATGTATATAAACTGGGTGGTGATCAGTTTTTGGCAGAGGATCACTTTTTGGCACAACACCGGCCCTGACAGTAGGTCAGTATCCAGCATGTATGAAAGACACACATTAAGAAATACATTTACAAATCTAAAATGACAGCAACAGCATTCTTTGTTAGTTTTAGATTGCATGTTATTTAAAATGACTCATTTCCCTTGTGACTTGTATCCTACACGGTGATGGAACAGCGATGTCCTGATCTACTGACTGTAAATAGACGTACCTTCGTGTGACGCAGCATTTTCAGATGACGACATCCCAACAGAGAAACTATGACAACGCGTTTAGTCTGCGGATGATTCGTTGACTGAAACACAGGAGACGGATTCTTTATGCTTTGGCTGAGATTCAGATGTCCTCCTGCTCTAATGGTCTTCGGATTTCCATCAGAGCGCAGAGCTGCAGCTGCAGAGGAACAGAGAGCAGCTCCACACTGCCGCCGTGACGCACAGCACAAACCAAGGGAAAGGTATCTGCAGTGACGACTGGGCTCACAAAATGGTATTAACACACACACATACATATATATAATAAAGAACTGACCCCATGTACTGGTAATCAGCAGCGGTGAAGAAGTATTCTGATCCTCTGTTAAGTAAAAGTAGCACAGCTATGTAGAAATACTGCATTGCAAGTAAAAGTCCTGCATGGAAAAGCCTATTTAAGCAAAAGTACATATCAGAATTAAAGTAAAAGTACTGGCCTGATGATATATTATTATATATCACATGATTGGATTATTAATAGTGAATCATACAAGATAAAAATTATAATTTACTGATGGAAATGAATCTCTTAAGTTGTAAACTTTATTCTAATGGGTTCGGTTGACATTATAATGTTGCTTCAGCTTAATCTGATGTGTGATTTCAACTCAAATATTTGTGCTGCTTCATTTAAAACTAAACTATATTGTTGAAGTAACTTGATGAAATTCTTCATCTTTAGTTCAAGATTTCAAGCCTCCTTTTTTCTTAACATACCTGGACAGTTTCAGACAGTTTCAGATCGATAATTAAAAATAAATTTGACTGTAGAGGACAAAAGTTTTTACTTGTTAGACTTTTTCTCAAATTTCAGATTTTACCTGAGATATTGCATCATTCATAGAAATGAAACAATAAAGGAAAAAAATCACTATTTGGTGGAGCTTTTACCAACCTCTAAAATGTGAGTCCGACTACACACTGATTTTTGTAAGAAGCCAATAAGGTTGAAAACCTCTGATTTAATCCTGAACAGTGTTTTGTATTTTAAAAAGCTTGTTACATTAACCAAGTCACAAAGGCTGCAGGATACACACAGTGCAGCTGAAACACTTTCTTCTAAAGTGTTGTAGAGTGGAAACATAAAGTAGCATGAAATGAAAATACTCAAGTAACTGTACCTCAAAACTGTATTTTGACTAGTACTAATAACATCCCATCACTTATAATCCATCCATCCATTTTCTATACACACTTAATCCTCTGTAGGGTCACGGAGTGGCTGGAGCCTATCCCAGCCGACTCGGGTGAAGGCAGGGGACACCCTGGACAGGTTGCCAGTCAGGGCTACACATAGATGCAAACAACCAAGCACACTCACAATTTAGAAACATCAATTAACCTCAGCATGTTTTTGGACTGAGGGAGGAAGCCGGAGAACCTGGAGAAAACCCACGCAGGCACAAGGAGAACACGCACAGAAAGATCCCAGGCCCAGGCCAGGACACGAACCGGGGATGTTCTAGCTGTGAGGCGTCAGTGCTAACAACCGAGCTACCGTGAAGCCCCCACTTATAATAACACTAGTAATAATGAGATACTTTGACATTACCAATGATTTAATGATGTAATTCATGACTATGATCACTGGAGGGCAGTAAACAGTCACAGGTTGACACCAACCTAGAGTAATATTTCTACCAATATTTGAAAGAAGTGAAACAATTCGAATTAAATAATTGAACACTGTGTTTCTAAGATCCTGCTATCTTGATACAGGTTAAACATTTCTAGCAGAAAGAAATCGACTCCTAATTAAATATTTGGCAGAACTGGCTTTATGTTAATTAAAAGTTTAATATATCTTGGTTTGTATTCCGTTATCACATTAATGTAGTGGCAAAGTATATCTACTCTCTTAAAGATAATACTTGCTACCACATAATGGGGAGCTCTCAGCAGATTCAGACTCTAGATTGGCTTGTTAAACCAAATAGTGTCCAAAATTGCTGTTCCAATGATTTTTCTTTATCAGAAAAATGGGATGTGATTAATCCTCTTATCTCCAGTGAAACTCCACTGTGTGTGTGCTTCATTAATAACCTACACACATTGTAGCATCAAATAAGCGTTTGGCGCCATCCTGCTTGATTACACTCTGCTTGATAAATGGGATATATCTCACCCTGACAAGTACAACTGAAGAGTGAGAGGATGTGAAACAAGCACAGGTGTGTTGACAGCTTTCAGAGTGCACCATGGATGTGCAGAGCCTGTAAACCTGAAACTTACACACATATAGTTAGTCCTATAACATGTGGAAGAAATTAATTAAATGCAGACCACACATAAATTTGGTTATTCACATTTTTATGATGTTTAAATGTTATTTATTGAGTCAAAAATTCATTACTACAGTATATTATTAGGTTGGTACATAAATTTGGCCTCCAAAGGTGGACAACCCACTTAAGTGTTTTATTCCTGGCATATGATGTACTACTAGTATAAACTGTATATATGTGATATATATACTATATATATGTGTGTGTGTGTGTGTGTGTGTGTGTGTGTGTGTGTGTGTGTGTGTGTGTGTGTGTGTGTGTATGTGTGTGTGTGTATAAATATATTTATCTATTTATTTATTCATTTTGCTGCAGCTCTGTCTCTACTTAACTCTAACTGGATGCTATACAGAAGGTGGTAAAGGCACAGGAAATGAAGATGCAACAACGCAACGCCATACATGTACAGTTAACCTCAAAACTATTCATAGCCATGCCAAATTTCTGTTTATTTTATTTACATTTTTGACCAGTAGCTTTTTTGAGGCTGTAAATTACATAAACATGTGACAAAACATGGTAAGACATTGAGCTACAGATAAAATGATGATTACTATTACTAAAATATTACTATTCTTTACTAAAAATTTTATGTTCAAAATCATTCATATCCTTTCTCTGTGTCACTTTTGGCTTTCTCCCATGATTTTTCTGTTTTTTCACAGTGTGGAACTACTTGTACTTTTTAATGATGCTTTGCATTGTTTTCACTGGCATTTGAAAACACTTGGACGTGGCTTTATAGCGTTTCTCCATCTTGTGAGCAGTCACAATGCACAGCTCTCTCTCCATGATGGATCTAATAACAAGCACACTAAGCTCTTTGGTTTTAGCCATGACTTGGAAATGACTAACTACTGCATCAGCTGTTGTCAGTTTATAGTGTGAAAAGACTCATGAACCTGGTAGAAATTACCGGGATAGTTTGGAATGGGGACTGCACAGTGGCATGGTGGTTAGCACTGCCTCATAGCTAGAAGATCCCCGGTTCGTGCCTGGGCCTGGGATCTTTCTGTGTGGAGTTTGCATGTTTCCTCCCACGGTCCAAAGACATGCGGAGGTTAATTAGTGATTCTAAATTGTCTGTAGGTGTGAATGTGAGTGTGCTTGGTTGTCTGTCTCTATATATAACCCTGTAAGCTGCATTTTCTCATAAATCTTAAACAATTTCAAGGGGTATGAATAATTTTGATCATTGCATTTTTGGTAGAAATGTAAAAACAAAAAACAAAAAAGACAAAGAAAAAAAGGCAAACATCTCTAACACAATGTCTTACTAAATCTTGTCACGTGTTAATGTCATTTAAAGCCAGAAAAAAATTCACTATAAAACTAAATTTGGCATGAAGGTGAATAATGTTGGGCTTTGGTATTTAGCTCCATTGTGTCATTGGCTGCTTCTCAGTCTGTAGTTGACTCTGCCTGGATGCTAGTAAAGACAGAGGAAATAAAGATGCAACAACGCAAGGCCATACATGTAGTAGAAGTCCTTGCATGCTTTATTACACTGAGTCTGAGAATACATTTTTGCTAAAGTAGGTAAATGCAGACAAATAAATAAAACTGCTTAATATCAGTGCCTTTTGAATAGGACTTTAAAGTGAACAATCATTTGTGAAATAAAATGAAACATATCCTACATTTCTTTTTCACAACTATATGTTGAGTTTGATTTTCTTGCAGCACTTGCGTTTTATCTTTGGACTTTTCTTGTCTAAATAATAGGGTTTATTCTGTCACCAGGTATCTAGGTGTCAGCTGAAATAAAACTTGAATACTACTGGTATGCTATTAAATGCCAAAACAAACCACAATTATTCAGTTACACATACAGGTGTGACAGCTTTTCACAGACTGTCAAGCAAACGCTTCTATTTGACTGAATTGTATGAATTTAATGAGTTTGTTTGTAGCTCCAACAAGCAGCAATATTGCTTTGCGCTGTAGTGAGTAATGGATTTTCAAGACATAACAACTACAACTATTGCTTAATTTGCACCCCTAACAAGGTCTAATGAAATGAATATTCGAAAAGATTAATTACAGGCCTAGAAATGTGCAAAAAGACAAACTGGTCTAGTCATGGTGTTTTTCATTCTCCACATTTATCATTAGACTGACTGTAATAATGTATTAGATGAGGTTATGTCAAGATGTCAACCAATCATTATCTTCAGTTAATATTAACTGAGCACTGATTGGGAGTCCTGAATCAAGGACAAAGTCAAAGAAGTCTAGCTTCTGTTTCTAAAATAAGTGTGCTGCAGCCTACTGATGTTTGAAATTGACACAAGTTCCAAGCAGGCTGGTATTTGAGTGGATATCAGGATAAAGTGTTTAAGGGTCTATCCCACTCCACCTGGCTTCTCACTGGAAAAGATGCTCCCTTGCCGGGAACCTGCTGAGTCTCTGTATCCTGTCGAGGAAAATCCCAGCTCGGAGCAGGCACATCTCCCTTTTCGGCACCAGCCACGGCATGAGAGGTTCCCATGCCTTGTTCTTGTAACACCATATTCTCACAGTGCATCTCGCTCACACTGTTGCTGTGCAGGTCGGGTTGTGACAGACCCCCACTTTGACCGATCAAGTCTGAGTTCCCCAAGTCAAAGAAAGTGTTGTTTTCACCAATCCCCAGTCCAAAGCTCTCAAGCATATCCATTACAGATGGAGTTGACGGGCCGCTGGGATTCTCCTCCTCAATAAGACTCAGTGCAGGCAAGATGTCCACCAACTCTGCCATCTCCATTGGCCGGATTACCTCGGTGATGCTGGAAGGAAAGTCCTGCTCCCTGCTGTAGGACTCCTGTGCAGCCAGAACCGTATAGCCCACTTCCATCTGTGCAACAGCAGCAGGCTCCAGTCCCGACTCTATTAAAGCGCTTGCACATCCTAATTCTGACTGCCCAATGCTTGTCAGGTCTGCGGTTGACTGACTGATGTCCACAGGATAGCCTCCCTTCGCGACACCCTCCATTAACACCAGTGCAGCCTCTTCAGGGACGACCGCAAGCCCTGCTGGAGTGGAGACCTCAGCAGTGACCACGTTTGGGGGAGTGACATTGACTAAACTCTCTGAAAGGAAGGCGAAGGTAAAGTATTAATCCTGGTCTTATAGCATAATTAGTTCTAAAATTTGAAGTTGCTTCTTACAGCAGCAGTTATTTTTCACAGAGCAAAGGTAACAGTTTCTTATGCAAATGGTGTCAACTCCAGTATTTTCTAAATTTGCCTTTAGTGTTCCCTCAAGCTGTTTCAATATTAGACGTGTTTTCTGTTGTTTGACCAAATATAAATTCAACAGCTGCTCCTACTGGATCAAATTTACCTTGAAATTAAAAAATTAGAGCTTCTTTCATTATATCAAAATATGACAGAGGTAAAACTAATTTATGCTGGAGGGATTGTAAACAGGTTGGAAAGCACACACACATTTATTGTCCAGAATTGAAGCCATACTGAGAAGGCATTCACATAGAACTACTTGCCATTTTGATTGATTGAGTAATCACTGGACCCATTGTATTATATTATAAGGAGCAATTCTTGATGGAGTTATGGAAGGGAGAAATACTGCATATCCTTTTATTGGTGGCAAAAAGTGGCAAGTGGTGCTTTATCTTGGCTAACACCGCTGCCACCTACTCTACATCAATGTCGAAATAGGTTCATGAAAGTCTACTGAGCGTAGAATGAACAGCTCCGTGTAAGGATAGACATGTTTTTAAACTTTAAATACTAACCCCTGCTTCTTTTAAGGTATTTTTAAGGTACTTTTTAGGGTTTTGAAGGTGACAAAGCAGCTGGGTACAATTCATAGGTGCACAAGTATAAATAATTATTTTGTTCAAACAGCTGCTTATTCTAATGCTATATTAAAGACCTATCATAAGGTACTTAAAGAAAAAAAAAGGCAATTTTAAGGCACGTTTTTAGAGGTTCAGCATGACGTGTATAATATCTATAGAGAACATAGATGTTAGCAAGAATTTTATTTCAAGTTTTGTGGCTTGAAATAATGGGTGAAGATGTTGATGCCTCAATCCTCCAAATCAAGTTTTTTTTTTTTTTTTATCTTCCTAACATGTCCATATGGTGTTTTTTATATTCTAGAAGACACAAGCAGTTAAAGCCATAGCTGATTATTTCCACCTTGAACTTGTACTGATGACAGTCTCAAAAACACAGATTCAGACTTGTGAGGTTTCATAACAAACCCAATGAACCAATCCTGTACGGTGTTTGAGCAGAGTCACAGATGAGCTGGTGTGCAATTGGGGAAGGGTGGATGGAGAGAGAGACAGGGATGCAATGTGTAGAGTTACATCTAAGCCATTTTAAGGCTGGAAGGGATTATTTTCTTTAAAAAAAAATGCTTTTAAATAACATCTCCAGTCATAATCATTGAGTGGAGATGGACTTTAAAATGGTACTACTGTATAATTACAGGCCTCATCATAACTGTACCTGTAATGGCTCTCCGTGCTTGCATCCGATGGGGCCATGTTAGTCTGGCAGTCAGACTCTCTTCCTCTTCCTCACCATCAGGACATGGTGGTGGGTCTCCTCCCATCACCAGGCCTAGAGGCACTGCCCCCACCCACTGCTTGGACCGAACACACTGTAGACAGTCCATAATCCAGCGGGCATCCCTCCAAACTACATCCAAACGCTACAGAAAGAGATAGCAACAGATGAACTGAAACAACTCAATTAGTAGAAGCTATAAAACAGCTATTTAACAAATGTCCTGATAGTCATTTGTCCTTAAGTTAAATATGCAAAACACAAAATTGTACAAGTGTACAGAAGTGTGGCCGACTTTAATAAATTGCAGTGAAGGCCATCTCCACATAAAAGCCTTTGTCTCTTATTCATTTCCCTCATTAAATTAAAATTAATCACAGATGAAGAGATGTAGAAAAAGAATCACTTCTTTTAAGCTTTGAGATGTGACTGAGATGTGAATTTTTCAACAGCAGAAGCCACAATAAATCAGTAGGTTACACCATCCTGCATGTCTCACAAGTTCTCCTTTGAAGTATTCCACCCTCTTTTTGTTGTTGTTTTCATGAGCTTACCTGGGAAAGCCCAGTGATGTGGTTGAGCCGCTCCCTGGCCTCCTGCACCTCCTTGGTGTCTAGTGCCTCCCGCAGAGCCTGCTGGGCCAGATGAGTGTCCAGCTCCAGCTTTACCCAGGCCTGGCAGTACTTGGAGAGGAAGTCCCGTTCGTACGTCCAGAAGTGAACTGGTTGATGAGCCAGAATTAAGAGGGAAGACAGATCACTGCATCAAAGCCAAGACAGAAAAAACCCTCACATCTCATTAGCGTACTTTATCATACCTTCAGTGTGGGAAATT
Source organism: Chromis chromis (assembly GCA_900302755.1). Classification (NCBI taxonomy): domain Eukaryota; kingdom Metazoa; phylum Chordata; class Actinopteri; family Pomacentridae; genus Chromis; species Chromis chromis. The sequence continues at coordinate 26,404 of OMNN01051480.1, read as the reverse complement.
TGAAGAAGGGCCAGAAGAAAAGATGGCTTTAAAATAGAATCAAAACAAATCCTAAAGTATGGATGAAGAAGAGGATCAAAGCTCTAATTGGATAAAGAAAAACAAAAAAAGTGACTCATCTTCAGCAGATCAAAAGATCAGGTACTGTATCTCAGTCTGCTTTATGCATATTGCATTTCCTTCCAAACTGGCAATTGAAATGCCTTTTTTTCTGGGTTATTTTTTTGGAGTTATTTAAAATTCTTTCCTTCATTTCCTTTGAAATGAGACACAGTTATGGATCTCAATGAGATGTACGCCAAATCAAAGGAATCCTGTCACCTTTTTCCTATGCAATACAACTGTACAGGAACGTTCCTTATAGGGACAAAGGTTTCGGTACCAGATATTTTAGATTAACACTGAGGTCCACAGCAGTCCCACTTCAATGGACAGTAGCCAATTAGAAACTCACTTGAGGGAATCTGTTTCTGTTGTGCTATCAGTCCCTTTAGCTTATGAATAGAGTAGACAGATACATTAAACTCCTGTATTTAACTGTTTTAATAAATAAAATACATGCTTGGCCAGGCCATAGTTTTCATTTTGTTTTTCTTTAGAAACTCTTGTGTGATTTTGGCAGTGTACTTTGGATCATTATCATGCTGGAATAGTCCTCTTCTGCCAAGCTTCTGCAGACTGGGAGTCGTCTTGTCTGCCAGTATTTTGGTATATCCACAGGCATTCATTGCTCCATCTATAAATGTCATCTTCCAGCACCTCTTTGTTTCAACCGTGCAGCAACGTGTCATCACAATCCCACCTCCGTGCTCCACTGTCAGGATTATGCATTCACTGTAGTAGTCCTAGTCAGGTTCTTACCAAACATGCTGGACCCCATCTGAGCTAAACAGATATGTCTTGGACTCCTCTGACCTATGAATGTGCTGCTATTAGGCTTCTTTTCATGTATTTTAGCAAAGTTTCATCTTGCAGTTTTTTGTGTACAGTGCAAGCAAGGTTTTATTTCTTGGTCGCTACCAATAGATGTTGCTGTTATGTACTGTCCTTCAAACTGTCTGGACTGTCACAGAAACTCTGATTTTCATTGATAATCACTGTGCCAAGTCTGAAGCAGGTACCCGACTAGATCTATATTATGTAAGTAGTGTACTGTCTGTTTCGTTATTTTAGGAGGATGGCCCCTGCAGCTCTGATTAGTGGTACTATGGCTCATTCCATACCTCCTGATTACTGCTGCAACTGTGTTTCCACTCATTTTTATTTGGTCACTGATCTACCTATATCCTTTTTCATCTTTGTAAAATCTCACAGCCAGTTATTTTCAATTCATCTGGCACGTTTTTTTTTTTTTTTTTTTTAAACGTGGAGCCATGATGCAGACATGTAGGAAAATTCTGATGTCTTGAGGTCATTTTATAACCATGTTCATGTCAGGCTGATTGGAAATAGCAGGTGGACTTTTGTTTAATAACTGGTATATTCGCTTTTGTTGTCTTTCTAAAGTTCTTGTTTTTGATCATCTTTGGTAAGAGAAAAATACTCAGCTGTTCAACTTTGAAATAATGCAGTTACTTGGATGTTATGCAACTTTTAATTGACATTTAAGTGATACTGCACACTCATTTCTGCTGTATACTGTGTGCTTGCTGCCAGTGGCATAGTCTAGCTTCTCTTATGTGGGCCCATTTTCTCAGTACTGGGACTTATCCAGAGTAATTACAGCTCTCCAATTACCCAGCTCAAAGATCTGCAGAGGCATGGTGAGTCCAGGTTCCTTGGTCCCAACCAGAGGCCAGTAACTGGAGCTGAAGTCCTCACTGGGAGGCAGCAGAAGCAGCATGGACAGCTTTTCTCCAAACTGTAGCAGCTCCCGGGTGTACACACCATACTGATATGCCTGCCAGAGAAACAGTGTCACAGCAGATACTATTATAAATGTATGTCTTAATATAACCACAAGTGAATGTAATGAAACACTGTAAAAAGGCTATATGTGGAAGTCAATTTTTATTACACTAACAAAGTGATAGAGAATAATGATGAAATAACATAAAAACAGCCAAACCAAACAGCTTCAGAAGAGTCTATTCATTCCTCAAAAAGTGTAACATAGTTTAAAAGTTGATTATACATCCACGGACCGTTTAGAAAGCAGTTTTTACCCTGTAGAGGGGGATGTTGAGCTTTGTCAGGAGATGTGTTACTGCTGCTCTCAGAGACCTGACAAATTCCACCAGACCGCTGTTCTCCATCAAGCTCTCCTCCTCACCACTTAACAGGTTCTGAACACTACCACTGGTTGCTGTGTAAACATGACTCTGGAGCCACGCCCACTCCTCTCTGTTGAAACATTGTACAATCAATTAGGAAAGATGCCACGCCAAAAACAATTCAAGATACAAAAACATATGTTTGCATGTTGAAGCCTGTTAACTACAAACAGCATAGCTCAGGTTTTTGGGTTGTTGTCCGACTTCCTCTAATATGATGTTGTATTGATTTGAGCTACCATATGGTGATCTCATCAGCACAGTATATCACATGGTCAAACTGTGTTACCTGGACACGTGGGCATTGTGTCGCACCCGTGTGTGGCACAGTAGATTGGGTAGTCTCTGAGGCACCAGAACTCTGATCTGTTCTACCGAGCTGCACAGTTTCAGGATGCCCACGTACAGACCCGGCTGGGCCCACTGAATACTGTGTCTGTGGAAGGACAGCTTCTCCTGCAGAACAAAGACAAATGGGTATGCTGCATGTTAACAGGACGTAATGTATCGATGTCTTATATTTCCTGCGTCTTGTTTTGCTTTGCAATTCTGTTAGTATTTTGGTTTGGGCTTGCTAAATTAATTTCAATGCATTCTTTGGTAGCAGAGGAGATAAAATCATGGCTCAGTAACGCTCAGTGCTCAGTACATTTGGTTGCACATTGCTGCTACTTGGAATGTCTGTGATGTGATTCTCTGTTTGTCTCTCTTTCAAACACACTCACCTTGAGCTGCTCATAGAGCATATCCATGGCAGTTGGCTCAGGCAGCAGAGGAGTTCTGCTGCGGTTCTTTTCCAGGCGGGTCAGAGGCATCCAGTGAAGCGGAGGGTCAGGAGGGCTGGAGCAGGCAAGAAAAATTAAATGCAACCACCACTGAATAAGTGTTATATCGATTTATATAGTGTAACCCAGCCAGCCTGTGAACTAATTAGGTTATCATCTCCCTTGAGCAAGACAAATTCAGATTTGGGTGATTGAAAAAAAAAGTCTAGCAGACCGATTGATTCAATCTGCTGCATTTTGGAAATGTTTCATCATGAATCAGTGGGACATGACTGTAAGCAGCTGACTGATGAGTTGGAGACCTGCCTTTCAAACTGAAGACAGACGTTACAGCCTCCATTTGATCTGGGGAAAGGAAAAAATGTCTTACAGGGATTAACAGAATGTAACATAAGACTCTCTCTCACCTAGGAGGGTTTGGGAATTCCTTCAGAGTCACCAGTAGCACGTTGCCCTGCCTGTCTTTGAGTGGCTCATAGTACACCTGGCCCAGGTCCTCGGTTCCCATAGAAGACTGACAGAGAGAAAGGTGGGAAGGTAAAACAGAAACATGAGGATGAATAAATATGAGGATATTAGGGATTAATTCAGCGAAACACAGAATCTGTAGGTGCAGGTATGTAGTCTGACTGAGGCAAGCCTTGCAAAAATTAGAAAAGAAGGCGGAGGAAGAGATGTAAAGAGGTCATTAAAATAGCAATTAACCCATTTTGATGTATCTTATCTTAACAGTAAGCTGCTTAGCTTCCTACCTGCAGCTGGGAAACAGCTCTTAAAATGTTGTGCCTGTTCTGGAGGAGGGAGGAGGGGGATGAGTGAGCAGATGAAAGGGCCTGCTGGAGCCAGGGCACTTGCTGCCAGGCACAGGACAGCTACAAGAAAAAAGACATTCAATGTTACACTGTAATTCACACAGAAAACAGCCTTCATTATGAACAAATTTGTAGCCTTAATAAATGCCACATGTATGTTGACTGTGTTCCAAATAGAGATCACCAACAGGGTTTTATATATGTGTGTCTATTGTAGCCGTGTCTCAAAAGTGACATTCCTGTACAACTAAAGTGCATTCTCAGTAACGTTTTGAGGTAAACGTATTTTCTGTGTTTCAGTGTTTCTTTGGTATCACTGGCAAAAAATTCCATGCTAACCTTTCAACTCAAGAGAATCTAGCCTGTGATTTTTACAGGGATTTGCACCGATCAAATGAGATGGTACAAATCACAACAAGAAGGACTAGAAGAGGGACTTTCATTTGGGAGGTTAGGGTTTGAATCCTGACTGAAACCACAAATTAATCTTGACTTTTATCTTAAAGTGATTGCTTGTGTGGTGAGAGGTGCTTAGAACTGGGAGGGGAGAGGGACGAGCTGCAGGAGGAGGGACGTATAATTTCAAATTCTGGGTGTTTTTATTTATTTTTTGCGTTTTTCATACTTCTACTAACTGTAGCTTTAAGTCTGAAGTCCTGTTGCGGACTTATGCTTCCATTATCTCCTCCTACCTCCAGACTCTGACTCTTTCAAACTGGAAACCTTTTCTACTATGTCATGCTCTTACAGAGAAAATATATGTCTTTCAAATTGTAAATGAGAATGAGAGTCTAGTTGTATGGGAGGCAGGTTCTGCTGACAGTTCACCTTGGCAAACCAAAGGAAGTCGTGGGTGATGGAGGTGGAGCAGCACTGGATCTCCACCAGTGGGATCTGATCTTCAGCTGTTACCAGGATGTTCTCCTTGTGGTAGAACACAGTTGCCAAATACACGCCCCTGATGACAATATGAGATAGACCAAATAAAGAGAAAACACAGTCAGAAAAGATGGAATCGTTTACTCTAGCTCTCTATTACAGACATACTTTCTCTTTCAAAATTCAATATAGAGATCTTTTTTGACATTGCCAGTGATTTCTTTTTGGGGCCAGCTGGTTTGAAAGGCTTGTCATCTTTCAAAAAAATCACCAGAGTCAGTAGCTGTAAAAACTGAAACAATTTTTATTTTCAAATTTTCACATTCCTTAAACTAACCAAGTGTGGTGAGCAGTTCCATTAACAAATGTAAACTTAAAATCGTGATTTTCATAGTATTGGTAACACCTCTGGGCACTTGGAGAAATCTTGTACATGTTAATTTTTTTATTTAAAAAAAAAAAAAATAGTCATAGAAATTCTCTTTATGATTTATGGCTTTATAACTTTGTTAGACAGCAAAGAAGACATTTTTGACTTGTCTCTACTTATAGCCATGGTTGTGCTGTTTCCATAGAGGTGTGGAACTTTATATTGCAGTGAAAAACGAGTCGACAGTTAGTAATGAAGCAAAAATCTTCCAGAAACTGTTTGGAGTTCAGAGGGTTAAAATACATCAGTATTCTAAACAATTTTAACTGTAAATAGCAGTTATTTAAATGATGTTCTTCTGCTCTGTGTTCAACTACCTTTTAAATACACTGTTGTAGTTCATTTTCATGCATGACCACCCTTTCCTATTTAGGAGCTGTCCTATTTATTCTTTCTTAGCTACTGATTCTAGTGAGTGGTATACATTCATTGCTTGCAGCAGGAAGAGACTCGTATCAATCACTCACTGCTGGTCACAGTCCACTGATTTCACCTCATTGTCCTGTCAAAAGTTCTCTTCACTAATCGTGCAGCTGCAGCAGCTCTAATGTGACTACTGTTCTTTCCAATAAGTGTAACAGATAAGAGTTTGGACTCGTACTTTGTAGTCTACACTGCTGTAATCGCATCACATTAAATCTGTTACTCCTGACACCCTCAAGGCACAGCGGGACAGGTAAGACAGATGGAGCGCTACCTCTGTAGGAGACGAACAAACTTGGTGGCGGACTGGAACAGTTGTTTGATGCCTCGAGACACTGACAGACGCTTGCTGGGACTCTGGGGCTTAGAGCTCTCTGTGGAAAAGGAGGGAGGAGGATCAAACTGGGTGAAAATCACTTTATGTGCCAAAAAATACATTCACTGTGCACGCACAGGGTATTTAACTGGTTGAAGGCAGTGAAATAGATTTCTCTGTACTGAACAGAATTGACACATACGGTACATGCTGCTGATATAAAATGGTACAAGGGAGGAATAAAATTCAGAAAAGTGAGCATATCAGGTTTTTATGAAACATCACAGGTAATAAGGTATAAACTCTTCAATAAAAAGTATTGAGATCAGTTCTGTCATACTGGAACACCATTTGCTTGTTTTCATTTGAATGGTCAATTTTGATTGTATTTTCTTTACATACTACATGCTGGTGAGGGCCAAAATGCAAGAAGGCATTATACAAAAAGGAAGACAGATTCTCTAATACTTTAATTTAATTTATTATAATAGCATGATGAGTAAAAAATATTTGATTCTCATAGAAAATGATTCTCGCTTAAAATAGGAGACATTTGCAGTCAAGGTAAATTTGTTTTTTTGTATTAATTTCACTGTGATGCCAACAGACTATAATGTAGCATAGTAATAAATATACGACTTGCAAGTTTATGGAGGCATATATGCTTACTCAACAGCAACAGCATTTGCAGCATTCATCCATTAGTTATATCTGCTTTATTCTGTAGAGCCTATCGTGGCTGACACAAGGCGATAGGCAGGGTACAGCCTGGACAGTCTATCGGGGGGATAACACCAAGGGAATAAACAACCATGCATGTTCACACTAACACCTCTGGTCACGTTAGGATCACCAATTAACATGCACGTGGAATTGAAAAAACCTGGCGAAAACCCTGGCTGTGTCGCAAAACTGCACCACATTTGCAGTGATTGTAACAAAATATACCACCCAACACCCAGTATTACCTATGCAATATCCTCTGTAATGTGATTCTTTGGCATCTTCCAGCAGTTTCCTCACTAGGCCCTCATGGTTTCTGAACTCTGACTTTACACCGATGCACTCTCTCCAACCTGCTCAGGAGGAAAGAGAGAAAACAGATCGTCACTTTCATTTTTATGCAATTAGGAAAAATCATTCAACACAGAGAACTAATTTGCAGGCGAGTCCTGAGTGAGGCCTTTTTTTTCATTTTGGTGATTAGGAAGCCAGAGTGCTTGCATGAGCGACCATCTGTGTGCTGTGACTCTAAAAGTTTCTATGTTGATTCATTCTGAGTCACTACAACTCTGTCTAATTTCAATCTGGATATGAATTTTAAGTTAAATTGCGTTATCTAATGGATATTTCAATATGGTAAACATTATTATCACTACTACGGTTTCCCAACCTATGATTGTATTTTATTAATGTGTTTTACTTTATTGTCCATTTCAAAAGCATTACATGTGTGTGCATTTTTTTTTTTTTGCCTTGATAGACAGTATAAGGTGGCAAATAATAACAAGTATTGCAACTAAGGGGGTGAGGGTGGGGTCAGGGGTGCTGCATATTCAAGATCTAAGCAGCGTGAAAACAAGGCTTCATTTATCTACCACCCATGAGTGGATTCCACTTATTTCATATCAAGCTTGATGTCAGCCAAGTAATTTCATTACAGTGGGACAGAGAGACAAAGAATGGAGCCCTTTTCAAAGCACTTTGTCCACATTCATCAAAGTTTTGCAGTTCAGTATACTCACTGGAGGGGGCAGCGCTGACTGGAGTCGAGCACTGAGGCAGGCCCCATCCTTTCACATTGTAGGCACTCACTCTTACAAAGTAATGCACTCCCTGTGTTTGGACAAGCACCAGACCGCCAAATTATCACCATGCATTAACCTTATGAATCATCCATGGCAAGACAAAGAAATCACATAGCGCTCTCATTATTAATTCATCTGGTTAAGTAAGGCTGTTGATGAGTGCTCTCTTATGGGAAGTGGCTCAGTGCAGTAGATGATGATGCTGGAGCAATAAATGCAGTCTGTGTGCGGGTGTACACCTGCTGCATGTATGTACAGGGCCGGGCAAAAGTATTCGCCCCCATATAGAAATCTTCTATTTTTGCATATTTCTCACACTTAAATGTTCCAGATCATCAAAATAATATTTATATTTATTGAATATTATACAGAGATCACCCACAAAACACAAAATGCCATTTTTAAATTATTGCTGAAAACCTATATGCCCCCTGTGAAAAAGTAACCCCCCCCCTGAACCTAATAACCCTGGAATCTCACAGCCTCAGCAATGGCTTTGTAACCCTTTCCAGACTGATACATGTCAATGATTTTGTTCTTGAATCTCTTTAGAATGTGGCATCATGTACTGCTTCTTGAGACCCTTTAGCGACTTCACAATGCCAGACAGGTTCTATTTAGTGATGTTTAGATTCAGCAAGTCTGGCAGTAATCATGTGGGTGTGGCTGGTGAAATTGAACACAATTGCCAAATTAATTTGGTCATTCGGTAGCTTAGTAGTTACTTTTTCACAAAGGGCAAGATGGGCTGGACAGAATTTTTCCTTTAAAAAATAAAATAATCATTTATACTGCATTTTGTGTTTTCTTTTGTTATCTTTGTCTTACACTAAAATTTGTTTGATGATCTGAAACATTTAAGTGTGACAAATATGCAAAAATAGAAGATTTAATACAAAATACTTTTTGCACGGCACTGTATGTATGTGTCACTAAGCCATTACATGTCTGTGTTTCTATGTATATGTACAGCATGTAATGTGGTTGCAGTTGATATCTGTGGATGTGTTGATGTGTGTGTGTGGTGCAGGACTTACTGCTGTCAGTCCCTTGATAATATAGGAGGGGTTCTTGGTCTCCGTAACTTGTGCTGAGCCAAGGATGCGTTTGAAGCTGGCTGAGGTGCTCCATTCCACTGTGAACACAAAACAATCCCAGGGACAGATTTACTCCCTGGCTTTTCTCAAAACCCCCATAAGGTAGAACTAAGGATTTGAGTGTTTACAATTTTGGGAACTTGCAGTACCTGGGTATAATCTACTCTTGGCTGTGAAGCTTGACATTTATGCATCTGTAAAACTAAGTAGCAAAAACAGAGTCTGAACTAGACACATAAAGAAACGGCTTTTATACCTGCCAGCTTCAATGAATAATTCCTTCAGTTACTGATCAAACCTCGGTCCATTTTTATCATACATCTCCCTGAGCCATTTATCTATCCATCCATCTCCCCATCCATAATACATCAAATTCTTCTTATCTTATTCATCACCTACCTCTGTAGCGGGTGATGAGCCCCGTGGTGTTGCCTTCTGGCTCTTTGATCACCGCAAACAGAGACGATGTGCTGGTTACCAGGATGGACACATGACTGGGAGGGCCAGGGAGCTCTGGATGAGACATTTAAAAGACAAAGTGATGTGAAAAATGAGCACTAGCTGTTTCTGAAAACATTACAACAAAGATAGGGAATAAAAATACTGTACTGAAGTGAACAGTATACTGTATGACCTGATCATAAAGCACATTTGACTCCTGATAATTTAATGGATGTAGTTAAAGAAGCAATATTGTGAAGGAAAACACACACAATCAACAACCACAATAATCTTATTACTCTAACCAACCAGATGCTAGTAAAATGTGGAAGGTGTAAACTGTGGGAGCCGTTCATTATAACCAAGATTGATACCCTAAAGGTCGCATGTTAAACCCCGTTTTTAACAAGTTTCTGCAAGTCTACCCTGTCCCCAGAATGTGTATTTCATATGTCAGGTCAAAATACAGCACAGATCATCCACTCTACCACTTATATAATACTTCTGGGTTTAGCCTTGGTCCAAACAGGCCGTTTCAGTGTCTGTAGCTTTAAAGCCAACTGAGCTACCGCTGTCCACAGCCTTTATCAGGAAGAGGACTGCAGGTGCATTTCTATGACAAGCTGTTTTAACTATTAATAGCTGATTTTGACTATCCAGAACTAAAATGACGGATATCAACAACATAATTTTAAGTAGTTGTAGTTACACTGTGATAAGTCTATAAAGTCATTCTGACCAGTCAAAATGACAGTTTGAAATATCTGTAATTCAGTTTTGACAAGTCAAAATAATAGTTAATATCTTAGATTTCTAGACTAATGCTTCTCATGTTCATTGAATACTGGTTCAGCAAAGCATTTGAACAGTGTTAGCAAACGTAATGGCGGCTGCTCTGGTGGGTAAGATCAATGGAAAATGCTATAAAAACAGGAAGAGATTATTAGCCAGAAGTTTGTGGAGAAAGAGAACTCATCACAGACTTGTGGTTGTAATTTACCAGAAGTTTAGTGTCAGGCTGCTGTGACATGGTGGTAAAACTGCCTGTCATACGCAGCAACGGCTGCAGTGCTGTAATGTTTGAAAGGCAAGTTGCAGAAGCTTCTGACGTATCTACAGATATCTGCAGTGTCATTTCCCCCGTTTGAAACTTCAAGTCAAGATATCTGTAATTACATTTTGACTGTCCACAAACCCATGTCAAGATATCTGTAACATCACTCTGAATAGTTCAAATTTAATTCATGATATCTGAAAAGGACAATGTAGATATGTTGAACTGAGATTAAAGATATCTTAAACTATAATTGTTGCTAGTCAGAATTAAACTGTAGATATCTGAAAATGGAATTACAACTCGTCATAGTTCAGATATCCTTAAATGATTGGTAGCAGTGACGGCATTTGTCCTGAGAGAATGACACTGTGGATCTGAAATGTTCTCTTTGAGTAGGAAGAATGACAGATATCTACAACACATATCCAGTCTAACTATTAAATGTTAAAATGGCTTGATAAACACCTCTGTCTGCATCTACTCTGTTCAGTGAGTGGCAGAGAAGAGCCCAGGGGAGGAGGAGACTCACTTTCTGATCTATGGAGAAGGGAAGGGAATGAGGAGATGGTATTTTCTCATATTCTGTGTGTCTCTAGACACACTGGGGACATGCAATTATGTTCAAAAACCATGCACAAGTGGATTTCTGCATAATATGGCTAGCCCAGAGTTCCAGTTTTGTGATCAAATTTAAATGTGTCCTGCCCCCTGACTCTAGCCAAAGGGGTTTTATAGTTTGCCGAACCATAAGCTGTGGCCTTGAGTGAACTGATTACTGTGAGTCATAGGCCTCAGACAAAGCTCCATCTATATTTTACATTTTAAGCATTTAGTCGACATTTTTATCCAGAGAGATTTGTAATAATATTTGTGGAAAAGAGTAAGCTGTTTCACTGCACACAAAGAGAAGAGCTGGTGCCTGATTGCTCTTACAATAACACTGTGGTCATAAATGCAGCCAGGGAAGAGAACTGGGAGTGCTTGAAAAAGAAATGAAATAAAGAGTTGAGGGGAAACATCTATAAAGAGCAATCAAAATAAGTACAGAGGGGACATCAGAACATGATTCTGAAAAAAAAATAACATGAGGGTTTGAATTAATGGAGAGCCAAGACTCCAGCAGGTTGGTGCCTAGAATGGAAAGCCAGGAGGCCTGATACAGCAACACAGGCTGCACCAACGCCTTGAAGGTGTTCCAGGTGTGGATTTTTACTCGCGTATCTACCAGCACCAAGGTTGTATTTGATACAGGCAGCCATTGGCAGCCAGTGGAAGGAATTTGGAAAGCCTGATGACAAGGCAGTCTGTTGAATTTTGGATGAGTTGAAAGTGGCTAGAGGGAGAGTTTGAAGAGGCCAGTTAGGAGTTACAAGAGGCCAGAATGGAAATCGGTAAAACTTCAGCAAGATGGTGGGCTGAATACTTGATCTTGTCATCAGTGATGGAGGGCTTTGTAAAGGAGAACTGGGGGGAAAAGGACCTAGCTTGTTTCAAATGAGTGAAAATATAATGCAAAAAAGGCAAAACTGCAGTTTTTCTAATAGTAAGAGGAAGCAGGTATGTGACCAAGTTTGGGTCCCAAAGCCACACCCTGACCTAAGACCACTGACCTGTCTTCTGGAAGTTCTCTCTCATCCGGCAGTACAGTTGCAGCCTGAGTCTCCAGAGGCGGATATGTCTCTGAACATCAGCCTGTGCCTGAGGTCCTGCTCCAGCCTTCCTCAGTAACTCCGTCTTCCTCTCTTCTACCCGTTTATCTGCCAGGGCCACCAGAGCATCCAGCTTCAGTGCCCACTCTGCTGGTCGGCACACTGAGAGGTAATACAATTAACAGACAGACCAAGAAAAAGGACATAATCTGAATGGGATTTGCATTGAATTCAAGTAGTAGTTACAACATCATTTTAAAACCATACACTTCCATCAGATCGATTTGTGACTTTTGATATTTTAAATCATAAGACTTACAAACAGGGTTGTGTCTGGCTCCCGCCTTCGTCAGCACATGGAGCAGAGGGGAGTTGTGGGTAAGGGCAGCCACGTCCAGAGGGACCAGGCCCTGCTCGCTGACCCTGTTCACCCCTTTCTCCCTCTCTCTCTCCCAGTCCTTCTCTTTCTTTTCTCCTCTTTCCCACAAGCTTCCTCCTGCTCCTCCTCCACTGCTTGTCTGTTCTCTGGACAGTAGGCTTTGTACAGCCAAAGTGTCCTCATTTTCCACTGCCTCCCACAGGGTCTTGTACTAATGGGGAACAGGAGAAAGGGTGCAGGGCAACAGGAGGGTGGGTAGGTGAAGGAGTATGATCGAGGGAGAGGGTGTATAAAGAGAGACAGATTTATTTTACAAGGTTGCTGTGGAGGCAGTGGATGAGACAGCAATACAGGAAACATTAATCAAATCATAAATCAAAGCAGATTAGGATGATTCATTCATACAATAACCTCCTGAGACTAAGAATAACAAGATTTCAGTTATTACTATAGATAAATTATAGATAAAATCGGCCTATTGAATAAAACAAGTGTAGCAATGTTGTTGTTTTTTTAAACATTATGTTTTTTATGTTCTTGCCTTTGTAGTGGACGTCATGGCAGTGTTTATCTTTGCTCTCTGCATGTTTGTATTAGAAAAGAATTTTGCAAAAAATAAAAAAAAGAATTCCCCTCTGGGACCCTCGTCTCCTTCTATAAAAGTTATATTTAGAGTTTTTTCCATGAAAATAATCTCTTTAAAAAATTCCTGAGATGTATCTCGACGTTGCTGCTTTATCTAAAATGTGAAGATCTACAAAGCCCCTGCCTCTCTCTCCACTCACCCCTCTTTACTAGCTGCAGCTCAAGCACACCAGCTCACCTATGACTCTGCTCCAACACTGTAAAACTACTCTTTGCTACACAAGTTCAAAACAGAAACAGATTCGAAAGAATAATGACATATACATAAACCCATCTCTGTAAGTTGACAGGATTGATTCTTTGGGTTTGTTACTAATGAAACCTGGGAAGTCTGACTGTTTGTTTTAAGACTGTGATGGTACGCTGCAGTTTCAACGTTACTGAACTTGCAAACATTTTTTAACGCATATCTTTCCAAAAAGCCCTCACACAGAAGCATTCACAGCAAATAACCCAGTGAAAATTAGACAGGACCAGCAAATACAGTTGATGGACTGTGCGTGACAGGAGAAAGCTCTTTACAGTGCCTCACTTTCACTGACACCTGAGGCAGTAAAACTACTGGGTGGCTGAACTGGAGCTGCATGTAGCTGCTAAAAAATATTTTTAAAAATGACCAGAAGGATCCAGTGAGTCAAACTACCATCCCTATAATGACCTGATCAACGACAGCTGCCAGTGTGACTCAGGACAACTGACCAATCAACAAATTCAATCAACAAAGATTGAACGAATTACAAGAAACTAAAAAGATATTTCTGTTTCCTGAATTACCATGGACTTTCTATAAAAATAGACTAACTTGGTCCTCCTGTCTCCTTTTCACTACAAGGGACACTGACTGACCATGCAGAGGGTAAAATTTAATTCATATCACAAAACCTTTACTGTCTAAAGATGACTTTTAGTTTTAAGAATACCGTAGACGTACACCGTTAATCATTTTCTCCTCTTTCTCCACCAAAATGTGGTTATCAAGCTGCAGTCATTTTGACAACTCAACAAAAGCAGCCCTGTCTCCCAAAAATGATGTTCCTGTACAACTAAACTGAATTCTCAATTACATTTTTAGGGGAAAGGTATTTACTGATGGATTGCATTAGTTTTATGACACATCACAAATGCAAGCCCTTCTTCCTACATCACAGGTACGAAAAATAGGTTTCTTTCAAAATGTAAATGAGAATGCAGTTTAGTTGCAGGAAAGTCATTTTTTGGAAAAACGGTTGAGACATGAGATATAATTGGAAAAACAGCATTGGAAAGGAGTTTTTACCATTATTGGCTATGTGCCTAAAAATGCAGATGAGAGACACATGTCCCCAAAATGTATTATCAGGTCTCAGGAGGGCAGAGACACAGAGTCAATCAAGGAAAGAGGTCATGATTTTAATGATAATGACGCAACGCCAGGACATTTTAGTGACCAGATCACCCCTAAAATAAAATAAAATAACAACCAAATATCTTACAGTATCTGCAGACTTGCTGAGGTGTTTTGGTGTGTCTATTTCCGCAGTGACAGATGATTCTCCACCCCTCAGCCTCACGGACAGGTTTCTGTAGATGCGTTTGGGCGAGACGGGACCCAGAGAGCGCCGGCGTTGGGGTGGGTTCCTCATGGATACAGACATGACAACAGAGGAGGGGAGAGGAAACGAGAGGAGAGGTCTGAAGAGGGCAGAACACAAGAGGATACAATAACTAAAGAAAAAGGAAGTAATAGTAGGAGGTGTGACAGATTGGTGAGGTAATGGAAAGAAAGATCAGGACCCCCAGCGTGAGAGCCAAGGAGAATTATAAAAAGCAAAGGTTAATAGACACCTGGTTCAGAGTATAGTGGGGATTAAAGTGAGAAACACAAATAGGGAAATAAAAACAGAATATAAAGTCAGGATCACACAAATTTACATGTAGTAAAGACAATTTTCTGCTGACTTGAAGGATGAGTATAGGCTGAGCAAAGCAGTGCTGCTGCGTGGGCGGATAAATGGGTAAAAGTTACAATGCCTGTACAGAGCAGATGAAAATGCCTTGAAGCATTTATTTTTGTGCCTCTTACTATTCTCCCCTTTTGTTCTTCTTTTACCTGCTATTATGTGACATGAGCTTTATTCGCTCTGAATAGAGTGTTCCAGTGCACAAAGCAACAGACCCATCGATCTAATTAAAGAATGAGCGGCATAGAAGCGTAGAAGAGCCAAGATTCCTTCCTGTTAATCAATTTGAATCTCCTCATATCATCAGCGTGAAGATGAAAATCCATCACCGCTACAGTAATGACGGTTCATTATCAGTTCCATTGCCTTTTCATCATTACAGTCAGTCACTACTGCGTCTGAAAATCTGTCTTACAGCTTTTATTTTCAACACTTGGGCAAAATGTTGCCTGGCATGTTTTTTTTTCGCCCCATCCTCTTCAGTCAGCAAGTCTCTTTCAGTCGCCACTGTTTTTCTTTCCTCTCTTTTCACAGCCCTACAGTTTGGAGTGATTTTTATGCTGCTTTGATTTACGTCATGCCCCAAGCATTCAGATATGAAGAGCATCTTTGTAAATGGGGGATACTCAGACTCTATCATCTCTGTCATCTCGCTCTTGTCACTACTTTCCCATCTAAACAAAAGCCTCAAATTTCTGTTTTTTTTTCTTCATCTCCCTATCACGCTAAGCCTTAGTGTGCTGAATAATGCACTGTCTTTGTGTGAAAGCAAATACTCCCCTGGCTGGTGTGAGCTGAGGACAGAATATGAGGGTTCTGGCCACAATGACACCACATCTCAGCGACACATACCCACTGTACCTGCCACCTTACCTGGTGACTCACTAACTCACACAATACCTGCACTGTCTATATACATGGATGCGGGAGTATAGGGGTTAGACCAGCCTTTGTTATTGGTACAGTTTTCCCCTGTTTGTTTGTTATGTGGAAAGTGCTGACGAGAACGTTGAGATAGCACATAAGCTTGAGTGTTTGCCTTTTTCGAGGCTGCCTGAAGATAAGACAAAAACATCAAAATGGACCTGCAGTCAACAATACCTATAGCAGTTATGTGAGCAGGGTAGTGTTCGACACTTAAAAAACCTATACTGATCCATCTACAGACACACATTCATTGTGGTTTTTGCTGCTGTATCTCAGGCTGTGGCGTTGTTGTTTTTTTTATCTTAGTTCTGTAGTGTGGCTGACGTGCTGACAGCAGAGTCTGTGGCAGATATCAGAATAGTCTTTCCGGTAAGTGTCTGCTAAATGATGTGGTTCTAAAGTTCAGCAGTGCATGCAGATATGTAATGAGAAATATTTCTGAACCCCCATGAACTAGTAGTGCACTGAAAAAAGCTTGGAGGTCATCAAAAAAAAACTATGACCTTTGTGTAAAGAAATTAATTTTGCACACTACATTCATGCATCTCAAAGATTATTTGGGGAATCAAGCTGCAACAGGTAAAAATAAAATCAACATATAGGTCCGTATATACAGTATACAACAGAAGCAAGTACACACCTGTGGAATAAGACTTGTGTGTCAAATGATTCAAAACTGTATTGTCTCTCAATAATTTATTTATAAGCTGGACAGTAGAGTATAATAAAGACTACACTGAAAATCCAGAACCCAAAGTAGAAACGCAACACAACAAGAGTGAATACATCTGTGATTGCTGACACAAAAGATAGAAAATCTGCAATCACTACAACTAAACTGAGAACACCTGGGATTTCCACTTATCCTAACAGCATGAACACGGTTTTAAAATGAGCTGTGAAGAGCAGAAGGTTCTCAGTTTTGGACCTGTGGGCTGTTTCTCTTTGGAAACACAGTTGCATCAGTAATCAGGAGGCATAGAATGAGTCAAAGTACCACTAATCAGAGCTGCAGTTGCTGCTGTCCTAAAATCTCATCATGGACAGTGTGCTACTTGCGTAATCTAGCTCTGAAAACCACATAAGCAGCTGCTTTAGACTTTTGCACAGGGATAATCAATGAATATCTGACTTTCTGTGACAGCTCAGACAGTGAAAAGGACATAATGTCAACCTCTATGGATCGCATCCAAGAGGAAAACCCTTGCCTGCTGTTTAGTACAAAACCAAGAACCTTTGCTCAAGAACATGAAAAGAAGCCTGATGAATATTGGGACCACATTCCTTAGTCAGATTAGACCAAGATACATTTGTTCGGCTCATATAACATCCAGCATGTTTCCTGTGAACCTGGTCAGGACTAAAACAGTGAATGCATAATCCTGACAGTGAAGCACAATGGTGGGAGTGTGATGATACAGGGCTGCATGAGCGCAAAAAATGGTTTGAGAGATGACATTTATAGATGGCACCACGAAGGCCTGTGAATATTCCAAAATACTGGCTGACAAAATGATTCCCAGTCTGCAGAAGCTTGGCAGTACAGAAACATTCCAGCATGATAATGATCCAAAGCACTCTGCCAAAATCACACAAGACTTTCTGCAGAAGAACATGAAAACTATGACCTGGGCAGGCACGACAACCGACTTAAATCCTCTTAGGGATATTTTACGGAGAAAGGCGGAGCAACACAACCCATCCAGCAAAGAGCAGCTGAGAAAATAGTCTCTGAGGAACATCTTTCCCAATTGTTTTTTTAAGATTGGCATCCTCCATGCTGGGAACTATGGTGTTTGTCAAAAACAAAAGTGGACATGTGAAATATTGGAAAGACAAAAGGTTTAAATTTCAGTCATGAAAAGTCATTGGTTTCGGTTGCTTTGACTTCCAAATGTGCAACCTGTATTTTGTAAGGTGAAACATTGTTGAATCATTTGACTTTTAGGTGACTGGGGGGTGTACTCACTTCTGTTGTATTCATAGATTAGCAGTTTCTAAATTTAACCAACAACAGCAGGCAATGAATGTTTTAGTTTTCTAAGTTTATGAAGCCATACTAAGTCATCTGCAAAGTTTTATTAAAGTTTCTGCAAGCCACAAACTATTTTAGGTTATTTTAGGATAAGTGCAAACGTATACTAATCAAATTTAAGGAACATTCTAATAGACCACAGCAGGGTAACTATAATCTACATGTCATTAAAAGACATTATGCATTAACGCCAGATAGGCTCCACTAGGATAAAGAACTACACCATGGATGAACGTCTGCCTATGCTATAGTAAAAGTTTGAATCTCTTACCGTCGGTCGATATTTTCACTTTAATCCTCCTTTTCTCCGACGCTGGACCGCTGCTTTAACTTTTTCTTTTCATAATTGACAGCTTGTTTCTCTGGTATGATCCATGGTGCCGGCTTTAGACACTTTTCACCTCTGGGGGTGAAGCGCACCTGAACGCAACACCCGAGTGACAGACCGACGGTTCTCTGACGCACAAACTCAGACGCACACATCCTCCTCGTTCCGCCCTCTTCCTACTCGACCTCACGCAGTTCTAAGAACCTAACGTTGTAAAAAGCCCCCAAAACCACTGTTCTCTTACACAGAGAGTGTTTGGCTACATTATTTTAGAATACTGGAGCTAAATAATAATATAGAACTTTGTTACAGAGTAGATCAGTCTTTTTCCAATGAATCCAGGGTTTTGCATTTAGATTAGACAGTATATATGCTTAAATCATTTGAACATGAGGTGGGCACATTAAGCATGGCTCTGGGCATCCTCCCACTGGAAATTTTGAGCGTTAAACACTTCATTTTCTGTGTTCTGGTGAGTTTTTATGCACCAATTTGTACCTTTTCTGCATCATTTTATGGCAGAAATGTCATTATTTATGTGAAGGAAACCACAGAATTCAGTCCATTTCTTCTTTTATGTGTTTTATTGAAGGGGACAAATGTTGAGGAGGACGTGTCCCTTGGATGCCTCTTGAAATCTATGCTTATGTTTTAATGCACAGTCCTAATCCTCAATAAAGGACTACAGTATGCATTGTTTGTCTGTAATAAATCAGCTCAAGCTCAGCAGTGCTGCAGTTTTGTTTCAAGCCAGCCAGTTAAATATGCCATATAGTGCATATGAAGAATGTCATAGGGGCATTTGTCATCATTACTTTTCCAAAAAAATAAAAAATACATTTAAAAAAAATGCTGTTGCTACTTCTGTAAAAGTTAACAGATGGTTTTTTGCAGCATTGTGAAAAGAGTGATGAAGTGACAAAGTGTGGGTTGATGTGACTGGAAAAGGTATATAGCTATATTTAGACTGGTTTAACACCCCCCATGGTAAGTGCTGTATGGGTGGTGGAAAAAAATCAGCAGACAATATGTCATAATCTGTCAACTATTTCACACAACAGTCTGATCCGTGTGTGTATGTGACGAGGGAAAACAGAGGAAGTTGTTCAAGACTAATGAGAGAAAAAGCTAAGGCCCGGCAATGATGTGAAAAATGTTTGCATGCTGAGTCTCAATTTATGCTGAGACAGAAGCTGCATCTATTTGTCTCTGCACTGTACAAGCCCCTGAAGAATTGTTTACGTGAAACAGTTGTCAAATAAAGTTGACAGATATGCATCATGCCCTGTTCAAAAAGTGAAGAGGGCTCCTGTCTCCTTCTCTGTTGGTCTAGTTTTCTCTCACAGGGGCCAATAAAGCACAAATGGAGGCTTTAGAAAACTAATATCTTCAACTTTCTTGTCAGAGGTCTGTTCCTCTTCTCAGTCATCCAAACAAGGCTTTGGCCACTTCCTGCTCATGCAGTCCCAATATAGTATACTTTGCCTCCAATATGTTTGCTGGAGCAGAGCGCATTTGTCAGCAGTAACACGTATTGCACACTGTGAGAGATTAGCTCACTGCACACACTCCTGCACACTCATTTACACCATCACACAGGAACACACACTCATACCGAGGGCTGGCTCTATGTGATGCATTACTATGATGTGCAGTGAACTCTGTTTAAGGAGAAACAGAGACAGACTATAAATTGACATGTTGGTAGTAGCTGTTACTCTCCCCCGCACACCTATCATCACATAGTAGCTCAGTTGCTGTGAGGCATTTGTTGTCATGGCGATAACCAAATTGTGGCCTTCACTGCTAACTGATCCTGCAAAACAAACTCGTACACAACACTCACAGCATATTATTCAGCAATGACATTCCTTGGAGCATAAATTGAGGCTGATACATAACTTTGAAGATTAACGTGTCTGCCACTTCCTCAAAAATAACATATTAGCCTACTCTTCAATGTTAGACATTTAATACATTTGGATAGCACTGCTGTATAATGTAGTGACTCCGCTGTAGATCAACTAAAAATATTGAACTTACGTAGCTGTTTGTGCAATCCATGTAAAAAAAAAAAAAAAAAGGTGTAAATGTGAATATATGGCAAGTACTTCCATGAGAAGTTTTAAGTGTATGTAAAATTGGATCAGGTAAAGTTTGCAGTCTATGTCCCAGTCACTGCCAACAGTGAACATAATGTTTGAGATTATTATATCATTATCAGGGCTGCATGGTGGCTTGGTTGTTAGCACCGTTTCCTCACAGCTAGAAGATCCCCGGTTCACGTCCCGGTTAGGACGCCTGGGATCTTTCTGTGTGGAGTTTGCATGTTCTCCTTGTGCAGCATGGGTTTTCACCGGGTGCTCCCTCCCACGGTCCAAAAACATGCTGAGGTTAATTGATGATTCTAAATTGTCCGTAGGTGTGAATGTGAGTGTGTTTGGTTGTCTATCTCTATGTGTAGCCATGATAGACTGTCGACCTGTCCAGGGTGTCCCCTGCCTTCGCCCGAGTCGGCTGGGATAGGCTCCAGCCCCCCCGCGACCCTACAGAGGATTAAGCGGTGTATAAATAATGGATGGATATCATTATCAGTGAACTGATGATAAAGAGTGATATAACGGCGGCTGTGGCTCAGAGTGGTAGAGTGGGTTGTCCACTGATCGCAAGGTTGGTGGTTCAATCCTCGGCCCCTCCACATACCGAAGTGTCCTTGGGCAAGACACTGAACCCGAAGTTGCTCCCAATGGTAGGCAGGCACCTTGCATGGAAGTCTGTCGCCATTGGTGTGTGAATGGGTGAATGCAAAACACAATGTAAAGCTCTTTGAGTACCACTAAAGGAAGAAAGATGCTATATAAGTGCAGACCATTTACCATAAAAGAAGCGAAACCCATCCCTAAGCAGTAAGCACTATGTTTTAGCCTGATCCACAGTTATTCACCACATACAACTTTCTTAAATAAAACACTTTACCCAAATTATTCCACAAAAATATAAAAATTATCCTTCCACTTTTTCTGAGGATTTTTTAGAGGTGGCATCTAAACTGCATCATCCTTATCAATTATGAATAGTAAAAACATATCTGAGCAAAACATTGTAATATCTGGAATGTTATCAAAATAAAGCAGAGATAATTTGTATATATGTTCTCAAAGATTGTATAAATTCAAAACAATTTTAAACTTTGCCTCCTTCGTACTGTACTGGTATTATCTAAGACATTATTGACTTCAAAATAATACATAAAGATATGCAGTGCTATCATCTCCAATTATGTGGATTTACAAATGGGTGGCAAATTAAAGGACAATGACATAAAATGACTTAGTATGGTACTAAACCACCACATGCGGCAAGAACAGCTTCAATGCTCTTTGGTATTGATTCTCCAATTTTCTGAAACTCTACTGGATGCCATTCTTCCAAAAGCTATTCCCCCATCAAAACAACAAATGATGATGGTGGTAAACAAAATCTCGGATAGGTTGAGATCTAGTGACTACAAAGGCCACAGCATATGATTCAGATTATTTTTATTCTCATCAAACCTTCAGGTGATTCCTCATGTCCTATGGATGGGAACATTGTCATCCTTGAAGAGACCACTTCCATCAGGATAGAAACGTTTCATCATAAGACAAATGTGATCACTCAGAACAACTTTGTATTGATTAACAGACCCAAACCATGTCAAAAAATGCTCCCCACAATAGAGCCACTGGATCGTCTCAATGTAGGAGCAAGGATTCAAGTTTTTCCTTTAATTTGTCCCGTGTCTAAAGATAACTAGCTCTTTTTGTGGTACTGCTCTATTCACCATTTTTTTCTGATGTGATGACAATTTGGAAATTACCATGTGATTCAAAGTCAGATGCTTTCAGTCTCAGTAATGTACGGTAGCTCACTACTTTACCTGAAGATACCCAAGATATTTTCTGCAATACATAAATACTACTACAAAATAGAGGTGTGGTCAGACTTTAACCTGTGGTGGACACCCAAAGCACCCTTTGGCTAGTGAAGCCTGCATGTACTCATAGAACTGGACTTATATCCCGTAGCTGCTATTTTTCTGGTGGATCTTGGACAGATGCATTTTAACAGCACTGCCACTCCCCACTCATCCACATACAACCAAGCAGCTCTGACAAAAAGGAAAATATAATCCCACTTTTATAGAAATTAATATGTATGGAAACATGTTACTAGTGCTCCTGGATTAATTGCTTTGCTTTGTAACCTGTACTACAGTCATGTGAAAAAGTTAGGACACCCTATGAAAGCCTGTGTGTTTTTGAAACATATTTAGACATATGGATATTTAATATAAATTTTAACAATACTGAGAGATACAAGTAATATAACTAAACTAGAAAAGCACTCAGCGAACGCAGACCTCCACCAAGCAGCTCATGTCCACCCATATTGTGATTTCCACAAAAAAAATCCAGAACATCACCAATATTTAACCATCTGTTCCTTGTCCCATTATCAACATTTCCTGTTCAAAACTTTTGAAGTTATCTTGCTAACAGACAGACAAACAAACAAACAGATAAACGCAGGCAAAAACATAACCTCAGCTTGGCGGAAGTAACAATTAAAACCTAATAATATACATTTAAAAACTAAGAAATGGAGAGTCCTGGAATGGCAAAGTCAAAGCCCAGATCTTAATCCCATTAAGATGCTGTAGGGTGACTTGAAACGGGCTGCACATGCATGAAACCCCTCAAACATCTCACAGCTAGAAGAATTCTGCATTGAGGAGTGGGGCAAACTTTTCTCAGACCGATGTCAGAGACTGGTAGATGGCTTCAAGAAGCGTCTCACTGAAGGGGTAACACCAGTTATTATTTTTCCTCAGTTAGAATATGTATTTTTGTTGATATCTTTTGTTTAATGAGTAAAACAAGGATAATTTTTGTTGTTACCTGCAATTAAATCACTTTCTTTTCCAGAGATGAATAAAAACAAGATTAGACATTGATATGTGAATATTTCTTAATAAAGAATTGAATATTTAATGGGGTTTCCTAATTTTTTTCACGACTGTAAATTGTACTGTTTAATAAAGTTTTGAGTTTTGACAGTCACACTATGCACGCGCCTTACCACCTGTTAGCTGAGACTGCTGTTCTGTTTATCTGCTACATAATTTATTAATTTAATAGTTAATTCGCCTTGTTACTAAACGTATTTCAAATGAAACAGTTTGTCGATACATAGCCTTTTTTTGAAAACCGAAAACAACGACTTCCTTTTAAGGAGAATTATGGGTAAGTTGCTATTTAATGTTAGCTAATGTTATTTTTAAAGTTAGCTAGTTATAGTTATATATTAGCAATACCTAGCTAGCTTTTCCACTCACCTGCCCGACTCGCAAGATAAACCACGAACTGTAATTTTGGTTTGACAGGTGAAACGACTACAATGACAAGCGGGGATATTGTTTATGACAAGATTCACTTCAGACATGACCCAAAATGGAGCGGCCGCCTCGGGCCTGCAGAGGGAGGAGGGCTGCTGCTCTGTGTGGCTTGTGTCATCGAAATGATGGAGGGGGACGATATCGCGGTGAGAAGTATAAAACGGTTTTATCTGAGAGGAATGTGAAGCTTTTCTTCAACCAAAATGAACCCCTCAGCTATATTTATTTAGCTAGATGGCCTATGTTGTGTGCTATGCAAAATACGTAGCTTATGGTTCTGTGTGAGTTCTCATCATTTTCAGTCTTGCATCGTTTTTATGATTTACCAGGAAATGCATATGAAAATTACATTATCATATTAATTTCCCCTGATGCACGGACTTTATTTACCCTCATATATTTCTCTCCCACACTGTGTGCCAGTCTGTGAGGAAGTCTTCTGCCCTGTCTGGTGTCAGTGGGGTGTTGAAGTGTTGTCCAGGGGCCTTAAGAGAGCTGCTCCAACAGGACCACAGAGTCTCTCTGCATTTTACAGCTACACTATTGGGTAAGAAATCACAGTGTGGCATTAGAATGTAAAGAAAGGTTTAGTAAGACTCATTAAAAGGACTGGGCTCTTACCTGTTGCCTAACATCAGAATCAGAAATACTTTATTGATCCCCTAGGGGAAATTTCTTTTAGTTACAGGTGCTCCCAATCAAAAGTCTTAAAGTAAGTAGGACAGTATAAGATATATCAATGAAAATATAAATATATAATATAAAACAACATATCAAAACACGAAATATAAATGTACATTCTACTCTTTGTTGACCTACAGTTGAATTGTAGGTTATTGCACACAGAGATAGTTATTGCACGTTATTAAAGAGTCCGAAGTCCAAGGTAAATCTATTGACTCAGAGTGTGTGATACTCAGAGTTGTACAGTTGATGACCACAGGCAGGAATGATTTCCTGTGGCGCCCTGTGGTGCATTTTGGTATAATCAGTCTCTCACTGAATGTACTTCTATGGCTGACCAGTACGTCATGGAGTGGGTGTGACACATTGTCCAAGATGTCCACATTGTCCACGCATTGTCTATCTGGAGTTGCGAATAGTTTTGTTAGGTACACTGATAAGGAAAAATGTAGGCATGGGTTTTGGATGTTGCTTATTAATTACAAAACAAGAAGCATCCCTACCCAGCAGTTGCTGTTTTAAGCCCTTTTCAGACAATCGATATAGAACATTGGGGGCCTAATCAATCTGGTAAAGTGACAGCATTCTGTCATTTAGATGTGGGTCATTTCTGCATTAATCGAAGCTTCATTCAGATTTGAAAGTGTCAGAGTGAGCCACAGTACGTGTCATACACATGAGATTGGACATACAGCAATTAGAAAAAAATAAACTGAAGATTAAATCTAAATCCGTGTGTAACAAATTGTTTGTCTGTGGCGTATGTACAAACTGCATCTGTGTGTGACAGCTCACTTATCTGATGTGAAGAAAGTACACAGTGTGACTTGCTGTTCCTGTCTTCATGACCAGGATAATTTACGAGTATGAGTTATTAATGAAGTTACTTCTGTTGTATCACATGTGTAATTGTTTTGTCCAAATGCAGATTCCTTTTATTACTGGTGAGATTCTTTATCCTGACCTGTTAAAGTCTGTCTTCATCATTGTACATTTTTATTATTATGGACATTTCCATTTGTAGTAGCTATGAAATTGTAGAGCAAAGTGAATGAGCAAGGTTTAATTTCCTTCTGCCAGCAAACTGTGTCTTTTGCTGTCTGGGATGTTTTTGGATCCATTTTTATGCTAAAATGTGGAAAATCCTTCCCAAAACTGCTTCACACACCTCAAAGTACATCACTTGTGTGTGTCTATTTGATAATGTGACTGCATTAAGTTCAAGCTAGTGTTGTGTTTAAAGTGATATTGCGAGGTCTGACTTAGGAAGATTGTTGATGCAACTTTTATGAAAAGGTTCAGATTCTGTCAGAAAGAAATGCTTGTCTTAAAGGGGATTTAGATATCCTAATTGGCTTGCGTTTGATTGTGTAACCTTCCAACTCCCTAGAACTAATCTCCTCTGTGTCAGTCCACTGTTGTGCTAGCATTTCAGTCACATTCCAGGTTTCCTGCAAGGTCAGACTGAACAATGGAATCAATTGATCTTATCACATTACTTAAACAATACGATAAAGAGATATTCAAATTATTCAAGACAGTTTTACAAAGCAATAAAAGTGATCCACTTAAACATTAGAATTAACCTCTAGTTTACTTTTTATTTATTTATATTAAAGCAGTATTAAGAGACATGTTTAGCATGTGTGCAGTTATTTGAGCCTTGGTATTACATTGTGTCTGGTCCATCAAGCTGATAGTAATTTTCCATGGCATCTGTATTAAATTTGAGGTTAAAAGTGGGTTTTTATTTTATGGTTGAATTATTTAACTAACTGGCCAGCTAAAATAATTGGCTGCAGTCAAGTGGACAGTTTTGCTTTTTTTTCTGTGTAAATATTGTTTCAGACGGGTGAATTTCTGTGGTAATGCTTATTCGTTATATGAAATATTTAGGATAAAGGCATGAAACACTGGCGCAAAATAGCAGCAGCAGTACTGGCACATTACATGACCTGAAAACTAATGAATAACCTGCCTATACTTATTGGTGTTTTTTGGTATGCAGCTGTATAAAGTCAATGTATTGGATAACTAAAATGCAAAGATTTATGACAAC
>OMNN01051479.1:0-66593 GCA_900302755.1 Chromis chromis | reverse complement strand
TACTCCCATTAATGCTCTAATACAATGTGATTTTCGAGGATTTGTTTCCTTGTATATTACACATACACACATTTTCCATACACAACAGAGAACGCTGAACCAGTTCAGGTACGATGTCTCTGGATTTATTAGATAAAATCACCCCAGAGATGAGTCCTTCCCCATTTTTGAAGCTTCTATTAAAATGACTTTACAGTGTCTTGGTTTCAGACATTTAATGTGATTTACTCCAGTGGGAGTTAAATCCCAACAATGAAGTTTTCTGTAACAAGATCAGCTTGTTTTTTTTTTTAAATATTTATGTCATTAGTTTTTTTGTTTGTGGCCTTTAAACCAGTAAAAGATGACACACTCTGCAGAGTGAGCTGCTTTAGAAACAATAAATTAACATATTGGCCACTAAATGACTTTGTAAATGCAGCATCATGGTTCATTTAAACTGAATCCAGAACCCAAACTGAGTAAATGAACTAATTTATTTTAGGGTTTACGCTCATTAAACTGCCATAGCTGTCTAAATTACACAGAAGTTGTTGTTGCTGGGCAGTAATTTTCACATTGATTCATTTATTTGTCGTATTCTTGGATACAGACAGTGTTTCTAAGATGAGGCTGAAATTGAGGCTCCATTCATGTTGGACTGAGGCTGCTGATCCCAGATGAGAGAAAGAAAGCTAACCCAATTAGTGGTCAGGTTTTAAAGAATTTGCTTAAATGAAATGAGCAGAAAACAGCAACATAGTTTAGAATGATTTTCTCCTTCTGCTGCTCTCAGAGCACCCGAGGGAATATTATGATTAAGAAAAGAGGACAAAAGTTCATTGTATAAGTGTGTGTGTTTGTTAAAGCCTTATTGCTCTGTGCATATTGTGTGAGCCTGCAGCATTATCATCAATGAGCGTCTTTTCTTTTCTACTACGCCCAGGGGACCAATTTATGGAATAATGCTATTACTGCCTACAGCGTCAGCCTCTTTTAACATCTCACTTCAAACACAGTTTTTTCTTCAACACTGTGCTTTATAATTGTCAGTCGTTCCTCTGCTTTGGTCCATGCTGAAATATCCAGACAGCTCTGGGACGGATTATTAGAATTGTACAGACATTAATGATTACCAGACAATGAATCCTAATGACTTTGGCATTTTTCCTTCAGCTTGTTATTATTCAGTGAAAAATCTTAACATATTTGGGATGAATCACCACGAATTAAAAAAACAATTATATCCACCGCAGGTAACAGCAGGGTAACATTCAGCTTAATCAAATACTTTGGTTTATGACTAACCATAGCAGAACATGTAGACGTTAATTTAAACCAAATTTTGCTTTAGTCTGAACATTTCTTCTCACTGCAGGACAGAAACGGACACATTTCAACATAAAAACCTCAATGGACGGATTTACTCACATGCTAAATGTTGGTACTTCAGATTTGCCTAATACTTCACTACATTTCAGAAGAAAATATGATCTTTTGTTTAGTCTGTGACATTTATTTGATGTACTTATGCCAAACATCAGTGATTCCATTTTAGCTCAGGGGCCCTTTTCAAAAAAGCAGCCGAAGCTTCTTGCAGGTTTCAGATGTCGCAGAGAGGTTATCAGTTTCTTTCTAAACTTCTCAAATGGTTCAATTTAAATAACTGTTACAAAACTATAATTTTTCACTAAAGAAAAACAAAAAATAGAGAAAAAGGTAAGAAAAAACTAAAGATTTATTTGAGATTTTCTTTCTCTTTGCAACCCCATTATTTATCTTATAACCCCTCAGGTTTATCACTTCTGGAAGGAGGTGACGGAAAACAGTACAAATGCTTCTTATACGTTAATCGACCAGCTATAAATGCAGTTTTTGTACTTTTACTAAGGTGTGGTTTTGATTGCAGGACTGAGGTATTAGTATTGTCAGTAAGGAATCTGAATACTTCATCTACTGGTGTCTGGACTCTCTTATGAGTGACAGGATGAGATACTCAGATGTTTTGATGGATGGTTAGATAAGGTGTCCTCTGTCTTTGTCTCTCCCCTGCAGCACTGGGACATCAGTCAGACTAAGATCCGGGTCATATCCACCCTGCTGTTCGTGCTGTTCGGCTGCCTGCTGTTTGTGGCGCTTCCAGCTGCCATCTTTAAGCACATCGAGGGCTGGTCGGCCCTGGAGTCCCTTTACTTTGTGGTCATCACCTTGACTACCATTGGATTCGGGGACTTTGTTGCAGGTGTGAACACTGAGCACACTCTTTAAATCTGTCTGGTTCTCTGCATCATGTTGATGTCCCCCATCAGGTGGTGAAAAACTCTGTGTTTTTGTGTCCAGGTGGGTCAGAAATAGAATACCTGGACTACTATAAACCAGTTGTATGGTTCTGGATCCTGGTGGGACTGGCCTACTTTGCTGCTATCCTCAGCATGATAGGAGACTGGCTCCGAGTCATCTCCAGGAGGACCAAAGAGGAGGTACGAGAGGTTTTCATTTCCATTCAGTGGCTTCATGTCATTTCTTTTGCAGCTTAAATCTGTCACTTTTCTTTTCTTTTGCTCGACATTTACCTGTTTCCATCCTCTGTCTCTCTGTCCTTCTGTGCAGTGACACACAGGTTACATAATGCCACATCCCCACCTCAACTTTCGCCCTCTGCCTAACTTCATTCCAATGATGCAACTGTTTTCTAATCCAATCGACTCACTGTCATCCAAACGCATGAACACAGTCTTCTGACATTATTGTGAGCAACTCCAGAGATCATTTGGACGATGTGTGATGATGTTGCCATCAGAAAATAAACATAGAACTGTCTCGAGACTAAATATAACACAGTTTATGGAAATAAATTCAGTTTCAGTTTCCAAAAGGGAACATCTGTGAGTTTCCAGCCCTTCATTAAAACACCCTCAGGTTCCCCTCCACAGTGTGATAATTGGATTTCACTGGTCAGCATGAATACAGAGCATAGATTTCAGCCAGTTCTGAACTTACAAACATGTTGTCGAGTTTCAGGGGACCAAACCTCTTTAGCACGAACACAATGACACAGTGTTGTCCTTAGCTAAACACGATTAGCTGAATGAAGCTTTGGTGATGTTTGATGATCTGTGTGAGTTCACTAATGCTCCCGATGGGTTCTCATGCTGAAGTCCTGCTGTGATACACCATAATCTCAATGACGTGTGAATGTGAGTGTGTGTGTCATATACATATATGAGACATAGAGGCATTATCACTGTCTAGCACATGGTTGTTTGTTGACCTGAAATGATACCAAAGTGGCTCCTCCAGTCACTTTCTGATGAGTTGAATCATGTTAGTGTATCCTGGATAAACAAAGTTAGACGCTCCCCTGTTTCTTATTCGTCTGTTCACATGCCTTTTTTTAGACATTGAAGG
Organism: Chromis chromis; assembly: GCA_900302755.1. Classification (NCBI taxonomy): domain Eukaryota; kingdom Metazoa; phylum Chordata; class Actinopteri; family Pomacentridae; genus Chromis; species Chromis chromis. The sequence goes on along the minus strand of OMNN01051479.1, from coordinate 63,206 downwards.
CGAAGTGGATTTACCAACAGTATAAAATGTATGAATGAAAATAGAAGCCATGATGGGAGGCATTGGCCTGTCACAGTGTCATGCTTTAGTAACACATGTAGAAAAAGTGACATCAATAATGCAGCTGGAATTAATAGACAGACCCGTCTACACAGGAAAAGTATAAAACAGTGTTTTGCTCCATTGTATAACTGCATTTCAACGCAGTAGGAGTACTCAGGACCTATTGTGCTATATTATGGTGGGCTCCTAGAAATAAAAATAGGTGGCCAGCTTGGGCAGTAGGTTGGTAAGAGGCTAGGGAAGTGCATCAATTACCAGAAGGTTGTCATTTTTAAGTCAGATACCAGCATCTTCTCTTTTGAGGTTCTTTTTATGATCCCTAAAATAAATTAGTGTGATAAAAAAGTCAGAGCATTCTTCACATTTAAATATGAGATTTTTCAAAGCAGTGTGACCATGTTTGTGCTTTTTGCTTTGGCAGGATGCATGTTTAGTTATTAGTTTCCTATAGTTATTGCCAGCCTGGGGAGTACTGACTAAGCACCTATGTGGCGTAGCAAGCAAAGCTCTATTTATATTTGATTTGATTTGATATTCATATAATTCCGCTCTGCAGGCTGTTGTTTAATGCGATGTGTTATTTTGCTGTCTGTGACTTAGTGAACGTGTCTGTGATGTCCTATTTAGTTGCAGATACATTGTTTTAATGTAATCAGGTTGACTTCCTGGTCAGTGATGTCGTCAATCTCCACTTCACTCACGCTCTGTCTCTTTTGTCTCTTTTAAAGATTAAACACAAAACCCACAAGTAGACTACAGTAACTGATTCTAAATGCAAATAATCTTTAAAATGTAGATTTATACATTATAAACGTCTGTGTCCTATCATGTACCCTCTTGTCTCATCACTTTTCTCTCTGTCTCCCTGCAGGTCGGGGAGATCAGAGCTCACGCTGCAGAGTGGACGGCTAATGTCTCTGCAGAGTTTAAAGAAACTCGCCGTCGTGTCAGCGTTGAGATCTACGACAAGTTCCAGCGAGCAGCGTCAATTAAACGCAAACTGTCGTCAGAGCTCGGCTTCAGCCCAGGACCAGAATTCACTCTGCCCAGGCGGACTGTGTCGGTCAACTTCAACGACGAGCGGGACAAGAACGAGAAGGATGCCGGGCTGCAGGGCTTGACAACACCTCTGACCAGAAACGGTGGTTTGTACATGAACGGGTTGGACCCAGAGAGAGGAGATATCTCAATTATTGAACACCTCAAGTAGAAAGAGAACAGTCAGCACCTTTCAGGATCCTTCCAAGGCCTTTCAATGTGTCATCACTGGTCTTATCAGTGCTGCTCGACCAAATGAACTGTTTTCGCTCACAAATCAAGTAATGTGGTACTTTATGACCCCAGCTGGGACATCTTCACCCTCTACAGGGACATAAGAGGAGCAACATTTCATTCCGACAGTGAAACAAAGAGCATGAGGAACACAGACGGCATGAACCATAGGAATTTACTGGATGTCTGTCGATTTCAACTAAATCTCAGTTAGGTCTCCTAATAAAGCAACTTTGCTAATTGATTTGTGATTAGCTGTTAACCTTTTCTAAAGGACGGTAGACATTACATCTCCACCATACTGTATACACTGATCAGCTACAATATTAGAACTGATGTTGCTGAGGGACCATGAGTCCTGGCATTAATGTGGGTGTTACTTTGATATTACCATCCACCTAATATTATTTCAGACCATGCTCACTCCCTATGGTCTTTGCCCTGCCAGATATCAGTGGCCTCCCAGCAGGGCAGAGCGCAATGCTAGACCAAAAAAAGAGCTCAAAGAACACAAACAAGAGCCCAGGGTGTTGGTCTGGCCTAACCCCTAACCTGACCTCTAGGGGGCGTCGTGTGGTCTGATGGGTCAGAGACGTTTTGACGAAACAAAGGGAACCTAAACAGTATCAGGCAGGTGGTTTTAATGTTGTGGCTGATCAGTGTAAATGAAACAACAGTTTTTGGTGATCCAATATTGAAAAGACAGAAGGTGTGTCCAAGGTAACTGTCTGTGTTTGCAGAAGTCTAATATACAGGATGCTGACAGGAAGCAGAGTGTGAAATACAAATATCTCTGGCTGGTATCAAACCAGGGACGTAACAACCAGGATCTCCTGAACACTGTTTTAAGCATAATTCTGTTTTTATCTGAGTGACAACGACAATCACAGTCTGCTGAGATATTACTTATATGGTGGGATGTAATGGTGTTAGAACTGTACATTTAAGAAAAAACTATGTTTGAACTACAAACATGGTGGACTGCGCGTAGTAGGTCATTTACATGGAGCTCTTATTAGAGCAGTTTATATAACATTTTACACAAATGGATGGAGAAGACCATTGTTGCCAAAAATAAAAGACTGGCAATTTAGATCCTGCACAAAAGCTTATGAGACATGAAGCATGTATTGTTTAATAATGTTTTAATTTAAAGCTTTTTGCCGACTGTCATTACATCATTATACATCTTTTATCGAGCAGCTCAGATAAATGAGGTTTTACTTCATTATATGATTCTTTGTGACTGTTAACTTTTGCATAGAACCGTGGAGTTGCTAACAGTTTTGATCACTCCTACACACCACTGTGGTGACTGTTAGTGATCTTTTTTATTAGATGCTAACATATTTTTATTATAAAAGTTGTTGGTAAAAAAATATCCAACAAGTACAAGCCATTACTTTTTGCAAATATGACTTTTTATCAGCATTTTTTTCTGCTTTTGAGAAACCAAACCGTTTTTGCTCTTCACTGGAGAACAATATTAAAATACTTTCAAGAGTTTGTATCAGTTCTCCAGTCACAGAACAGGCATCACTGTCATGTTTTTAACTGGTCAAACCTGACCTCTGAATCTGGATGTATTTTTAAAAGAAGTAGCTCTATGAACACTGCAGTGCCTCAAACTCTTTACACTGTCTACAAGACCAAGTACAACACAATGTGAGATGGATAACAGATTTTGCAGGAGAGGTACATATCACTAGTGATACTATGAACTGTATTCAGAATAGTTTTCAGTAACAGTTTACTTCAATTGAGGAACGTTTCTGTCAGTATATTTCTATTCCAACAAAACCAAATCAGTTATTCTCAGTCATATTGTTCTACCAGCCCAAACTCCATCATGTGGCCATATTTTTCCAGGAGTGTTTTCTATAATAACAGGATTTGTTTGGCTCTGACCATGCAGGTTTTATCTGTTTTTATTGTTGGAAACAGACTTTTTTTCACTGGCTGGGGACAAAATCAGCTTCATCTAAAAGGAGTTGTGGTTTTATGGTTCAGGTTCTGTAATGTATAAGTATCATATTGGCCTTTTGCATCACTTCACCATTCTGTTCACCAACCCAAAGCTGCTATAACTCACAGTGATTGCCTTTTCTGAATACCATATATGTAAAAGCATTTTTTGCAGACAATTCTTGAATTGCAATGACATTTGTAATATCTTCGTTTGTTTTGCTCAGTATTTTTCAGGTCTTGAAGATGTAATGAAGTATTTTCTGTTTACATGCACGACATGATGGATGAAAGAGTCATACTGTTTGAAAAGTTTGGAGAAGGTTGGAGTGTTTGCCGGTCACAGATGTGAATGTGCACAGTGACAAGCCATGAGAGTCCGGCTTTCACATACACACACACGCATACACAGCTTTTTCTTCCATGTGTGTTCACCTGCCATTAAAAATGCACTTTGGCACCAATAATACACTGAGAACAGCAGGTAAAATACCAGAATAAATTAGAAATACTAGCCAAATATTGGACCTTTTATCTAGTCCTAATTTAAATGCATTCATAAGACGTGATACAGATTCTTTTATTTTCACTGGATGCATTCCACATCATAACTGAATGGATGAAAAGACGGGAAAGTGAAGTTCTATGGATGTTTTGACTTTTACAATAGAAGTGCTTTTATTTCTGCATTAACTCAGAGTTTGTATGGTTCAGTACTAACACTGAATAGAAACAACAGCAGCATTACGCTGTGTTGGTCTGCCGTTGCCTTCTCTCTTTGCTATTCAACATGCCATTGTTACACAACCATCTGTTTTAGCTGTGCTAAAATGAAACTAACTTTTTCATTTTTCATTCTGTGCTAGATATATTAATGCTTTTTATGACGACAACTGTATTTTTCTAAACTCTGTTTGTACTGGTAGAGCGACTCTACACTGGTGAGTTGTGGAGAACACATTGTAATAATAATAATGTCTGTAGAGCTAACCTCTAATGTAACTAAGATTTTTGTACAATGTATGACTTGAAATATACCAACTTTTGATTCTTTCTCTGTTTCCTGTGTTATTCAAGGTGCTTAGCTTTTGCAGTTTGGTCTGTATATTCAAAAGATTATTATTGTACTAGAACAGCTGCCATCCTCACGGAAATTAAGAAATGAGAAAAAAATAGTTCCAACTCTTTTACACCTGCATTACAAAAATCTAGTAGTTGTTGAATTTCATCAGTGAGGTTGCAGCATGCACAGGTGTGGTAATAGCAATGTTTATTAGCACATAAATGCTGAATTTTATGCCAACATTTGCAAAAACTTAAAGAATAATTCACAGTTACATTCAAGCTCCAACCTTCCTGGCTGAAAAATTCGGTGCCAAAAACTGCAGTTCCATGAATGTCCACTGGGGGCTGACTCTATAATAAGTCAGTCCCCATAGAGCCCCATATTAAAATGCCAACTTTACAGCAGAAGTAAACATGTTTACAGCCTGGTACAGAAACCGGTTTTGGTCTCTATAGTTAATTTACCCATTCGCGACAAATGTACAGGGTGGGAATTCTTACAACTCACCCATTTAAATTGTATTCAGGCATAGAGTTATACCAATAATAATATGTCACAGGTGGGAGCCGTCACAGGACAGCTCATGACCCAGAGACGTTTGCATGTCCCACCTCAACTCCACTCATGCTCCACCTCTTCAGGAATCAGGCACTGATAAAGATGGCGAAGGCCAGAGAAACCACACTGAACATGAGGGGTTAAACCTCTGAAGGTCAACAAAAGCAGCTGACATTAAGTTGCTCTTTTAATGTCCATAATCCAAACAAATAGCCAGTTTGGCTGCTGATTTGACAACTCAGTCAGCTGCGACACGCAGCTCATGGAGGCAGTTAAGACACTTACATCAAAGACATGTTTTATCTTGGAGTCATAACCTGATTCAATCTGAACACTTAGGCACAATACATATTCTTAGAATCATTGTGGTTCACACCTCCAGATGGTCTCCAGTGTCCATTTCAAATAAGGATCCATGATTTTACACCTAGTAACTATAGAAAAACTTTCTGAACACTGTAGGATCGGCCTAAGAATCATCACATTTCTGAAACCATATTTTCTCAGTCAACTTCTTACAAGGATTGAAAGACAGTTGTGGATGTTTCACATGACACATTTGTGTTTGTCTGGGCTCTTCTCCATGCAACAGTCAGGATCTAGTAACACTTGAATTAAAATCTGATGACAGTTGGAGCGTCGTCAGACAAATCTCTTCAAACTAAACCCTTGCAAACCCACACAAGTTTTTTGGTTTTAAATTCTTAATTCATAATAACTAATTATGTAATTAACTTCAACTTTGCTTATTTAATAATGAATATTTAAACTTAAGTTAAAGGTTTTCACTGCTATAATTTTCTCTCCACCTCCAAATGACGACCTCATTCCTCCCTCTACCAGACACATAACTCTGCTTTATTAAGAATTTGGAAGCACATTAATCAGAATTCTCTCACAGAGTTCACAGCCGCTGAACCTTTGAATAATCATAAGTGTTCAAACTTCCTGGATGTTCCAGTGGCCTGATGAGGGTGACGGACCAGTGGCAGCAGCTCTTATGATGCGTGAGGGAAAGTTATGAAAGCAGGAAGTACAGAGCAGAATCAACAGCGCACAGTGAGACAGATACAGTGCAGCGGCTCGTTTCACCATCACATTTCCCTCACTGGAAAAGTTCATCTTGATTTTCGAGGTTAATAGATCCAGCAGAGACTTAAAAACTGTTGCTTAGCACCAGTTTGTGCACAAATAAAGTGAGTTTTCAAGGTGCTGCTTGGTGCTACTGTTGGACAGAGTCAGACAGGCTGTTTCCAGACTTGTTGCTAAGCTGAACAGACCTGCTGCAGGTGGCAGATTAATATTTACTATCCAGATATCAGCCTGGTCTTAATCTTCTTATCTTACTTTTGGCAGAAATGCTATGTTTTCCCCAAATCTCAATCTGTGAAAAAAGCCACGTGTAGCCTCCAAATTCATATCTAAAGATGAGGGTGGAAGCTGTTTGTATATCATCACATGAACCTCACAAAATAAGCTAAAACGTGACACAGGTGAAGGCCTCCAAGTCCAGAATCAGGACAAAGGTTTTGCATCTTTAAAACTCACCTGACCTTTGGTCTTTGATGTAGACTTCGATGTAGGACGTTGAGCACGACTAGGAGGGATCACATGAGTAGGTCTCAGAATGCACACCCTGAAATGCACAAAAAAGCAACAGGTTAGAGTGTTTTTATACCATACAGCAGGGGTGCCCAATTCTGGTCCTCGAGGGCCCCTATCCTGCATGTTTTAGATGTTTCCCTCTTCCAACACACCTGATTCAAATGATCAGGATCGTTATCAGGCTTCTGCAGAGCTTGATGATGAGCTGATCATTTGAATCAGGTGTGTTAGAAGAGGGAAACATATAAAACATGCAGGATAGGGGCCCTCGAGGACCAGGGTTGGGCACCCCTGGGTTAGGGCTAATAAATCACATTGTACTTGAAAAGACATTTTGCTGGTGAGTTTTTTAAATGTGATTCACACTGCAAATCACTGCAGCTGAGAACCGAAAATCTAAATTCAAGGCACAAAGGTGTGGGAATTTTTATTTTTTTTAATTTAGTTAAATCGTCCCTGTAAGAAGTAGTGGAGATCAAACTCCACCCTCACTAATTATGGATCAACCTAACTGACCTCTAAGGCATCCTTTCACATCCACAGATTAAATTCAACAAACTCTGAATCATTTTTGTTCATGTATTTAATTTTATTTTACTTGAGCCATAACTTACTGGGCACGTGTGAGTATAGCAGTGAAATTTCTGAGTGGATCTACAAAAATCTGGATATTTTTTAATTCACACCGTGCATATCTCTGATTATTAAGGTTCTTGAATTAACTGAGCTCTAACCAGCAGCTGGATGGAACAGAGTGTTCACTTCTTTTTGCCACTTCTCTGAAAGCTGTTGCCCCCAGGGGGGTTAACGTTTCGAAACACTGTAACTACAGCAGTCAGATGAACGGAGGCTCCACTGGCTTTTATGTTGATTCCAATCTAATGGTTTCTATTTTTAGTGCTTTGCATGCAGAGGCAATTCATTGCTCGAAAGGTGCTGTAAAAAGCCCAGGGACCCTGGTGGTTAAAAATAGCTCATACTCCGTGTGTGATTAAACATATTATCTCCATCCAAGAGGAGAGCTGGGAGTTCGGAGTGGAACCCAACCTGAACATATTCATGTGATCTGGTAGCTTTTTCCTTCATTCTAAAAATATACAGTCTTTAGTTGAACCATTTATCAGTTCTGCTTTAATTTAAAAATCTTTTCTCGGTTTTTCTTCTCTCTGTCTTTTCTACACTGGTTTAACTGTATTTTCTCAGTACACAAAGTGAACCAGAAGCTTCTTTTCTCCCCACTACAACAGGACATGTGCTTCATTTAACAGATGTCAGGTACCAACCTAACACAAAACCAAAAAGGCCAGAAGCATCAAGATTTTAAGGTAAATAAAAACAACAGTTGTGGTTTACCACTTGCTCGAATTGACACATTTTTAAGGGCACTTTACCAGTTTTACAGACGTAATGATCCCATGAATCCTTTGCAGGTCGCTGCCCAGCCTGTGAAAAGCCTGCTTCTTGTGATGAGTTTTGTGGCTCTGCTGGTGCTTTGTCATCTTAGAAAATGTCTTAAGTAACGGTAAGTCTTTCAAAGTTTAAAGGTCCAGGATGTTTACCAGTTCGAGGGGACCTAATAAACAGCAAAACGCTGCACTGGATTTCATTGTAAGAAGCGTAGGATCAAGTATATTTAGAGCTTCAATCACATTAAGGACTAGAAGTCAGGATGTCTTGACCTGTGCTGCATAAATGTCATGAAGAGATTTTTTCCTAAAGTTCCTAAACAACAAAATCTATAGTTACGATTCTTTTCAAAAACGCATCTTAAACTGCAACTGAAGTCAAACTGAGGCTCCAGCCGTCACAGAGGCACAGAGATACCTTCCATACGTTCTGTCCTTATAGTGTAAGATCCCTTCGTTGTGTTTTAACAACAGTGTTGCGTTGTTGAGCTGCAGCAGATACCAAGATACAAAAGGGAAATTTATCCTCGAAAGAGTGTAATTGTGGAAGATACACATAATTGGTCAAACTGATGAAGCCTCAGTAGCTTTGGGCAAAATCGGGAATGCGTGTTGATACAGAATGACTGTAGATTTCTCTAAGTACGTTGCAACACTAACATCTGGAGCATCTTTTTATGCCCTTCTTGCACCTGGCAACTGTGGCAGGTCAAAATGATGATAAGAAAGAAGATTGGAAATCTAATTCTGTCAATCATTTTATAAATGCTTCATAGATAAATAAAGGCTGTTAGTAATTGAACAGCTGGATGAGTTTTGCTGCAGCCAGGCAGCGCAGGTTTATTAATGTATAATAACTGATCTGTGATGTGTTAGTAAATTATTTATTAACCATTAATTAAGTCACTGATTACAACTTACAAGGCTTTTCTGAAGAATGATTTGAAAGTGGTACCTACATTTCTCACTGTCAATCAAAAGCTACAGCTGGGTTGTTATATTTGAGTATTTCAGACACATAATTTGGTTTTAAAATAGCACCAGGAGTTAAGCTCTTGGTCTCTTTCCCTGCGTCCTGTTCATACACTCCAGTCGACACATCCTGTCACTGACTCTCCTCTGGCCCTGAGAACTGCTGCTTACACAGTGTTGCCCGGCAAAGAATGGGACAAATCATGCATACAGCGGTGGGGATCGACAGTCCGTCAGTCTGTCCGTTTTACAGACAGACAGACACACACATGCATAAACAAACACACACTCTCCAGTCTGAGTGCCAGTGATAACATAGCTCAGCGGACCCATCTCCTCATTTCCCGTGTCCTCGGCCAGAGTTGGTTCTGGCACTGCAGCTTCCGCTAACAGCTCCAGCCAGAGACATGAGAGCAGGACTGCATCCGCTCAGAGGTGTGTGACCGTGTCGTCTCCGCTTTGTTCCCATAACCCAGCATGCCCTGCTGCCCCCTCAGCCACTGCCAGGCAGAGACACACAGCAGCATACAGGAATGAACCAACAATCCAGGTGAACATACAAACCTCAGTCTCTTTAAACAACACACACTCCAGCTGAAACTGATGAATATCTCTCGTGTCCTTTCTGCCCTCACAAGGCCTCAGCAGAACCAGAGGTCAAAAAGTCAGCACACATCAATACCTCTATTTCTAATGTCTAAGGAGAAGATCAATTGATTGATGCAAAGCAGCGTTCCTCAGATACACTGTAAAGGTTCGCCCAGAAAAAAAACAAAAAAACCTCACTGATCATTTCTGACTTTTACACCAGCCACTGCTCCTCAGGAAGAGTTTCTCCAGGGAGAATAAACCACTGAAAACAGCAGCTGTGAAAACCCAGTTTGTCAGCCAAACACCTGCAGGAGGACGAATAGAAGGCAAGAACAAAAGTTTTAGAACAGACTGTAGGAAATAACACCAAACATCAAACCTCGTCACATAAAAGCCAAAGTGAACATTGAAGAAAAGTTCTGAAAGTGTGTTTTATGCAGAGATGGGACTAACCTGGAGCTATCTGGTTGCATGGATCAGCTGTATGACATTCAGCATGGAGGTGGGCTATCCTGTTGAGGCCATTTTGAAGAAGAATGTGACACTGATCCAAACCGACCAAAACTGAACGGAGGAATCACTTCTGAAATCTCCTCGAGTGACACGAGTCTCAGTCCCTGGATTTGAATCATGTTAAAAATCTTAGGTGGGATTTAAAGAAAGTCATGGTGTCACAGTAAACAACGAATATTAGTGAGCTGGTAGATTTTGCACATGAGGGAAGAGATAAAATTGAAAACGAGAAACCTCGAAGAAACTACCAGAAACGCTAAGAAAATACCTTGATAAAAGCACCTAAAGAGGTAAAACTTCCAAGGATGGTGAAGTTTGTCTTATTAATTAGACGAGGAATATGTTATCTGTTTTTAAGGAGAGGTGCTGATTGAGAATCTGAATATTGATTCTAGGTGTTAAATAATTTTGCATATGGGCCTTTCTTTCTGAAGGCTTTAGCTAATTCTTTAATTAAAACTTATTCAATCCACATCACAGAATGTCTTTATGTTAAAGAGTTCGATTAGTTGAATTGCTGTAATCTGATTTTTAAGTTAAAAAGTGAAGATGCAGGGTAGAGTGCAAACCACAAAGACTAAAATGCACTAAACCCTGGACTCTAAATGCTTGCCCTCCTTACATTTACTATCTCTCATCACAGTGCTGTACAAATAAAGGCAAACCTGCCCCTCAAAAATTACTTTAAATTAACAAAATAAGTGTGAAAAAGCAAAAATCTGTTTTTCTCACATCACATTGTTATTCAGTTCCATTATCAAGTAGAAAGTTACATAACATTAACCTGCAGATAGGTGCAGGTGTTCTATCATAAAAGGATGAACAGACAAGACTGAAATCAAATCCAGCTTTGATATCAACTGTTGCTGTTCAGTTGCAACAAAAGGTCATTTTCAGCGGTTGACAATGTTGAAAAGTGTCTAAATCTGCAGTACAAGGCGACTACTCTTAGTCCACTTCCACTATGTGAATATTACTTATAGCTGTGACTTCAATACCACAGACCTAATCAAGCCAAACAGAATCACCACACTCCATCAAAAGCAAATTAGTTTGTTCCCCAGTTGTCTCCTGTAAAATGTAACAATACTTGCTTGTGTCCTTTATGAGCAAATTCTAATTATGTGTCTTTGAAGTTTGCGTATGAATCAAGTTCTGCATTATTAAAAAGCTGCATACACATTTGCCTGAGCTAAATTAATGTTTTTCACTTTGCAACAGTTTTCTAGTTTATGTGGCCTGAGGAATCGTATAAAACAGTCACGGCAAATAGTTAATTCTCTCCACTGACAGAAAAGTTACTGTGTCTGGAGCTGAAACTGCCAACTGCAAAGCCAAAAACCTTTAACATGCAGCTCAGTTTCTCCACCGTGTGGTGGCAGACTGTATATACAACCTCTGCTGATCGCACTTTCTGTAGATTTTCATAGTTTCCATCAAATAACAAAGACAAGACAGAGATCACAATTGTTAGGAAGAAGTTAAAATAGGTTTACTAAAAAAGCTATTTTTGCATCATTTACTATTTACAGTGATCATGAACATTGACCAATGCCTAAATAACAACAGAAACCTACTATAAAAATATCTAGAAAATATAAAAACAGAGCAGAAAATCTTAGCTGCCATTAGTATTCAGGTGACATGTTACAGGACTAAGAGGGAAGCGTACGGAGGCGTCATTACAAAAGTATCATCTACAACAGACAAGGTCCACAGAAAGATATTTCTCACAAATAAACCAGCAAAGGAAAAGCACACAAGAAAATAAGGTCCAGTCAGTCAGTGGCAACGACACAAAGAAATATGAAGTGGTGAAGATGTGACAGACGAGCAAACATACGGCTGGTTTATGTTCAAAGACATGAAAATGCTGGATTCATTCAGTTTCATTAAAAAAATAATAAAAATAAAATTACAAAAAAAATAAAAAATGGTCAAAACAGTGCTAGGAAGAAAATCCCTCTTGGACAGTAATCCACTCCATCATCATGGGATTACTGATTTCGTTACTATCAGCTATCCATAGAGAACAGGTAGTGTCCTGAAGTGATTTACCCACTAATGAAACACACACAGCCTCAAAAAGAAAAGAAAAGGTGCATTTTAAGTGTTAAAGACTTTCAGGTGGGATTTTAGTTTTAAAATAAATGTGTCTTTACAGATCCACGTGTCATTTTTTAAACATGGAGTGTTAATATCTGTGTTAATATCCGTGAAGTGTATATTTCTATGTGCGAGACCGTGAGTGTATAAACTGATCTACTGGACGTGACAGTTGTCTCCTTGTTGTGTTTGTTGTTTGCTGCTCGGGGAAAGACCCTTCTTATTGGAGCCGTCTGTTGATGGACCAGCGGAGGGACTCTGGAGAGAAATGGGCCCCAAGACCTGTGGAGAAAGCGCAAGATAAGAGATGAGGGATAAACACAACATAGTAGGTAGGGATAAATTAAAGCAATAAAGTTCTCCAAAGCCGACACAGTCATACAGAGGAGGTTCAGGCAAACAGGCAACATTCTTTCCTCTTTACCTCTCTGACCTGAAACCTAAATCCATCACTGCTTCACTGACCTGGAGTGACCCACCGGTGGGAGGGGGGTCCGGATAGCATATAGGCATATTAGAGGCCTAGCAACCTAAACTATGACATACATACTGACCCACATAGTTGGCAGAAGTTATGGATTCTCCTACTCTCAACTCACTGTTCAGCCAACTGAATAAGCTGCTGGACTTCCCTCAGATGACCTCAAAGATACTGAGTCCACTTTCTACAACATACAAGAGTATAACTGCCTTTATGTGACATTACATGGATATTATGAGCCAGTGTATTTTAGCAGAGATGGAGGTTTATACAGTGAGCAAACACATGAATTGTTAGTTTTTTGTTTGCTCAATAAATTAGGACATTTTGCTCTGTAATTTAGTAGTAATGTCCCTTTGGAACTAGTAGTTCTGGTGACTTCTGACAGCGGGAAAGTCTTTGAGCTGTTGATTAAATTTTATAATAAAATTCTCATGAAGAAATCTGACTTCTGAGAAAATGCTGAAACACCTGCCTTTCCCATACATTTGCCAAAGCATAAATATTCTGAATATATGGTGACTAATGCCAGTTGTAACACAGTCAGACAGATGTGCCAGACATCACTACTACAGCCCTGTGCTAAGAACCAGACTTCACAGTTTACAACACATTGATTTGCAGAGAGAATAGATAACTATGTGCCTACTAAGTTATTGTCATGAGGCTGGCTGTTGGGTACAAGTGGCACTAGCAGTCGTGAGTAGGAGAAAAAGGGAGATGTGTTGCTCACCTTGCCATCAGGTACAGATGTGTGAAGAGTCTGTTTGGCAGCCAGCCGTGGACTGCAACGCTTCGCTGTGGTTCTTCTAATGATGAATGGACTCGCCTCCCCCAGAGGAATATCAGCGAACCCTGAGGGACAAAACATAAAGTTTTTCCTTACAGCGAATGAAACTCGCAAGTAAAAACTATCCCACCTAGTGAGTTACTATTTTGTGCATTTGCACCTGTGCTTACACAGCTAACTACACACACACACCCCTATGTCTCAAGGTCACGATGATTTGTTGAAATCTCATCTGACTCACTGGATGGTGGTTGCGGGTATAAAGACTTTCACGTGATTTTCTTCTCACCTTTCACAGTCAACGTGTTACATTTTTTAAAGTCCTGTTTGGTCAACGACAACAACAACCTCCAGGCAGCAACTAACCACACCAAAAATGTCAAGCTTTGACAAATATTTGGATCGTGTGATAAGGCAGCCCTGCTATTTTAATAGCCATACTGACACTGCTCACATCCCTGTGTGCAAAAGTTCCACCAAAACAATTCCTGTTACCATTGTGAGGGGGCACTGTTGCTGCATCGTTTGCTTAGCTCTGTCCAATATGATTGTGTACGATTCTTTAAAGAAATACAAACAAGCCAGAACATTATTCCCCTATAGAAGAATGATAATGCTGTGTATCCAGATCATTCTGTGCTGCAGAACAGGCTGGCTGTGCAGGGCTAGTTGAAATCCAAAGAGAAAGCTGTGGGGTCTAGAGGCTTACTGTTGCAAAGTAGAGCATGTTATTGAAGATGATGATTTCTTAAAATGTAATTAAAGTATTAACACATTTCCTACACCGCAGTCCTGAGCTAATTACGCTGATACAGGTGTTCAGATGTTGGTGTGATAGTGTTACATTGGGATATCACTCAACACTCACCTCTCTGCACCAGCTCAGGAAGCCCCTCTGGTCTGAACTCTTCATCGTCCCGTTCAGCTTTTGGTTTGGGTGTTGTCATGGCGTTGGCTTTGATCTTCTTTGTCAGGTTGTGCAGGGCCTCCTGGGCACTGTCTTTGTCACTGATGTCACGGTGACCTCGTTTACCTGAAGAGCCCTGAGGAGACCTTGGAGGAGCCACGTTCTCAGTATTGTCATCCATTTTTTCTTCCTGGTGCTTGGAGGAAGACCTCCTTCCTGAACGCCGGCGGCTGTCAGTGCTGCTAGAAAGGCTGTTGGCTTCATCAGCACGTTGAGTGGCAGTAATCTGTTCCAGTCGTGTTTTCAGTGCATCATTGGTCTCTTCCAGTTTGTGGACTTGAATCATCAGGCTGCAGTATTTATCCATGCTCTCATCAGCCTCTTTGCTTTTCTCCTCCAGAAGGTTGTTCAGTTCATCTAGATCACTCTTCATTTCCTCCAGTTTGCTCTCCTTCTCCTCCATTTCCTTCTTCTTTCCATCGAGGGTGGCCATAAGTTCCTTAAGCTCTTTGTTTTTTTCTTGTGACTCCATCTGTCTTTCTTCAGCCTCTGTCGTCTTCTTCTCCAGGGCTTTCTTCAGGTCTTCTATGTCTTTCTTTCTCTCCTCTGCCTCCATCCTCAGCTGGGTCACTTCAGGCTGGACCTCCTCACTGCTCTTTTCTCCTGAAACACAAATGGCACTCATGTTTAAAGATGATTCAGCTGCAAGGGAAAATCTCTAAAATTTCAATATGGTGCCTTCCTTCAGCAAATGTTAACCATGATCTCTACAACTGACATACTGTAAATTTCACTGGAAAACTGGATGTTAAACAATTTTTTTGTGAGCACACCTGCACTGTTCAACATCACTTGCTTCTCCTGCTCCAGCTGTTTACAGGTCTTCATCCAAAGACTGATCTTGCTCAGGGCAGAGTCTCTCTCTTTAGACAGACGAGTGGCACGGGATGTCAACTCGGACACCTGGAGGGGACAGACGGAGTGAAGCAGTGTTTTAAATAAAAAGCAATCTGACAGGTATTAGTAGTAGTCTGCCAAGTGTCATCATACAAAGATCAATCCCAAAATTCTCTCATTGTCTGAGCCTCTTTTCATGTATAGTTAAACATTTTAGATTTTAAAATTACATGTGCTGAGTGGCTGGCAGCCTGTCTGGACGGACATTTTTATTGTGTGCACATGGTGGCCATTTTTAGACCTAAACACAAGTGGATGTGTGTGCCCATATACCTGTTCATTGAGCTGTGAGATGGACAGTTTGTTTGTTTCCAATTCCTTCTCAATAGAGGCAGCTGTTGTCTGAAGACTCTCTTGTTCTTCTTTGAGTTTCTCTTTCTCCTCTTCTGCTTGATGCTTTTCTCGTTCCAGGGAGGAAAGAGCTGAAGACAGTTTCTCTTTCTCTTCTTCAATCAGAGAAAGTGAAGACTGCAGTTCTTGTTTTTCAGCCTCCAGCTTCTGTTTCTCCTCCTCTATTCTCTCCTTCTCTTGCTTTAATGAAGAAAGATTTTGTTGCAAGTCATGGTTTTCCTTTTCTACCAAGGAGAGGCCTGACCGAAGCTTTTCTTTCTCATCTGCTAACACACTTCTCTCCTGATCTAGTCTTTCTTTCTCCTCTTCTACAGATGCCAGAGTGCAGCGCAGGTTATCTCCCTCTTGTTGTAATGATAACAGGGTCGAGTGCAATTTTTCTTTTTCCTCTACCAGTCGTTCATTTTCTCCTTCTATCTGTTCTTTCTCTGCCATAAGAGATGAGATGGATTGTACTGAGGCTTGTCTCTGATCAGCCTCCTTCTCCTTGTCCTTTTCCAAGATGTCTCTCTCTTCCTCTTTAGCTTTTATAAGTGTTTTAAGCTCCTGAATTTCCTCTTCCAATGCCTTAATTTGGGTGCTCAGGTTGTTTCTTTCCCTCTCCCACTCCTCTCCCTGAGAGCGAAGCCTCTCTCCTTCTGTCTGCCACTCCTGCAGAGAACTCAGCAGACATTGTTTCTCCTTCTCTAACTCTACTAACAGAGACTGCATCCTTTCCTTCTCTTCTTTTTCAGCGAGCTTTTGTTCAAGCGAAGTCTCTCTCTGCCGAGAGACTTCGAGCTGTGCTTGGAGCTCATCTACTCGTCTAATTTGCCTCTCTGCTTCCTCTCTAATTCCTTTCTCCAGCTCTTGGACCCTGTATTTCTGTTTTTCCTCTTCTTCTCTTCTGTCTAACTCTGCCTTCTCCAGTCCTCTCTCCAGCTCCTCCTTAGCTGCCTTCAACTCCTCGATCTCTCTGTTTTTTGTTTGCAGCTCTCTCTCCATATGTTCTTTTTCAGATCTCAGGTTGTCCAGTGTGGCAGAGAGCTCTGATAGTTTCTCACTAAGCTCTTTCTTTTCCTCCTCCACCTGAGGATCCAGAAGTAGAGGGTTGAAGAAAGGCAGCAGCAGAGTGTTTTACAGAAGACAAGCCAAGGATGGGGGAGAAAATAAAAGTGGAAAGGAAAGGAAGAGCATGAGGGAAAGAGAGAAAAAGTCTGATTAATATTTTGCTTGGTTTACAAGAAATGTCATGTTTTACTTTTAGAATCTGATTAATATGAAGGTACCTTTCTCCTTTCCTCCTCCAGTTCGGCTTTGGCTATTTCAGCCTGTAGAGAGCAAATCACACTTGGTTGTAAGTCAATGTAAGAAAGACACAGTGGTTATTTATTGACTTAATGTCTGTGACAGAATACCTGTAGCACAGCGTCCTCTAGACTTTGCTCTGCATCTTCCTTCTCTCGCTCCAGGGCATCAATGCGATCTTGCAGTGAGTCGGACTTTCTCTGGGCAGCTACAGAGACACAGTCACATTTAGACCAACAACCTCACAAAGCTTAAGAGGTTATGTAATTTCCAAGGGTGTTAAGAGTTACCTTTGAGCAGTTCTCCCATCTTCTTTTTCTTCCTCTCATCTGACTCGATGCGAACCTGGAGCTTTTCAATACCAGTTCTCATCTGCTGAACCTCATCTTGTGTGGAGTTTAAGCGAGAGGCAATCTCTCCTTTTTCTAGCAGAGAGGACTCGAGAGATTGTGAAAGACGACACACCTCTCCCTCTAAAGCCTGAAGGGAAAAACAGGAAGCAAGTATTATTTTGAGTAGATCGGATTTGACAGGTATTTAGGTGACATTTTCAGCTTCATTCTTCTTGAAAACTAAAGTTTCTGAGTGATTCTCTACTGCTATTCTAAAATAATGAGAATGTACTAAAATGAGAGAGAAACACAAAAGCGGTGTGAAAACAGCATCTCTGCAGACACCAAACCTTAACATACAATGACCTGCATAATGTCTTTTTCTCCTCACCTGAATCTTGCCGACCATAGACTCAGTGTTTTCATTGGCAGAGGTGTGATCTTCTTTTATTTGGTTAAGGTGGCCGATAAGCTCCTCTCTTTCTCCACACTGTTGAGAGACTGCCTGCTCCAGGAGCTTTACCTGCTCCATAAGCTTTATATGAAAGAAATTGAATTAACATTTAGTAGAAGAAAACTCTAAACATCAACAAATGGTTAACAGAAGACACTTAGCATAAATAGATTGAATTAAACTAGTCTTGTATCTATTATAGATAAAGATAAACTTTAAACCAGACCTCAATGACAAATCTTAGGTTCAGTTCACTTTATGTACCTGCACTGTTATATTTCAGGTGTTGTGATGTTTTTCAATGACAGAAAAACTAATCATGTCTGTACTACTAAAGTCAGACTTGTACCTGTTGCCTCTCTGTCTTCAGTTTCTCCATGCTGCTTTGCAGGGCTTCATACTCCTTCCTTCCTGCTCTGATGTCATCCTCCAGTATGGAAATTAGGTTTCTGGTGTCACAGTTAGTCTTCTCCAGACCATGAACTTTCTCTCTCCATTGGCCCAAAGACT
Source organism: Chromis chromis (assembly GCA_900302755.1). Classification (NCBI taxonomy): domain Eukaryota; kingdom Metazoa; phylum Chordata; class Actinopteri; family Pomacentridae; genus Chromis; species Chromis chromis. The sequence goes on along the minus strand of OMNN01051479.1, from coordinate 45,020 downwards.
GGCTCAACTCGTCTCGCTCCTCAGAGCACGACACAAGTTCGGATCTCAGCTGGGTGGTCTGGAAAATTAGATTTAGAATGGTTTCTGTTAACAGGAAGCTTAGAGGACAGAACTTTGCAAAGGGGGAAAACTAAAAGATTTGAGCCTGAGAACTGCTTTAATTCATATTTTCCTGCCAATACATTAATTTTGCCTTTGCACATACAGTATTTGTGCTCACCTCGGTCATTAGGGTTTCTATCTGTTGCTCCATGCCTGAACAAGTCCTCTTCTGGGTCTCCATTTCATCCCCCAGTCTGGTCCTCTCCACTTGCATGGTCTCCAGCTCTGATTCCATTCCCAGGATGTGTTGCTCCAGGTTAGCTTTCTCAGAGCGAACCCTCTTCAGCTCACTTTCCTGCTGAAGAAACTTCTCGTCCCATCCACCTTCAAAACCAAGTAAAAATATTTAATCAAAATAAAATAAATAAATAAATATAACTTAAACGCAATACATTACATTCTTTAAGGAAAATATTTAATTAAAAATAGATACCTTTGGTCATCTCAAGTCCTTCCAGCATCTCCATAACATCAGTCAGCTGACATTTAGCTGTTTGCAGCTGCAGAGTTAATGTCTCATTTTCCTCCGACAGCTGGGTCAACTAAATATAAGCACACAGTATAATTATAAAGAGTCATAAAAATAATCCCATCATTACACTGCCACTAAAATGATGTCTGGCATTCTGCCATTTCCTCCTCCTACCTCGTCAGCAAGGCCTTTCTTTGCCTCCAGAGCATTTTTCAGCTGACATGTTGCACCATGTGCCTCCCCCTCTGCAGCATGAACTTTCTTCTCCAAGTTTTGCACTTGAACTTCCAGGTCAGAGTTCAACTCCTTTCTCAGTTCAAGGTCAGAGCTCAGTAGGTCAAACTCTGAGCGCAGGGTCTCAAGCTCATTTTCTTGTTTTGAGATCATCTCCTTGTAATGGCTGAGATCATCATGAACCTGGGATGATTCTGTAACTGATAGACAGATGTGTGTTTAAACAACTTGACTGAAGCAGAATGCATTCAAATGTGATGCTTATATTATCCAACAGAGTGTGATCCTTAAATGTACCCAAAAAAATGGTAAATAAATTGTACCTTCCTACAAAGTTGTAATTTCTCTCTAACTATAGCTATAAAAATGTTAAAATCTCAGTTTAAAAAATGAGCTCAGTGTGGGTCAGTATGTATGCCGAAGAAAACTCCCACATTTATTTGATCACTCACCAGAGGATTTCAACTCTCTCATCTCTTTCAGGGAGGAAGACGGTGACGACTGGTCACAGACTACAGGCTCGTTTTCAGAAACATCTCTGGGACTAAAGCCATCTTCAGACACCTGTAACAAAGAAAATGAAAACATCAAGACCAGCGCCATTATGAACACAACAAAAATTAAAAATACACTGTAACAATAGTGTTTTACCTGCTGATGAAGATGCTGCTTCTCCTCGTTAGTCCTTATTTCCTCGACAACAGCTGCACTTGCCTCCCTCTCCTCCTCCAGTTCCTGCTCAGTGACGTCTACCTCGCAGACCAGCTCAGTCTCACTAGCAGGGCAGAAGAGATTAGATTAACAATCTCAAAAAAAAAAAAGAAATACTCAACTCAAAAAAGATTGTAACTTCATATTTTTTGCTTAGTATGAAATTCATGGTACCTGAAAGTCTCATTAGATTGGTGAGAAAGTTCACTCAGTTCAGACACCACACACTGCTCCTTTACTGGAAGGGACTCCGTACTGGTACTGATGCTTGTATCATCTTCTGGCTCTACATCAATCTGGCCTGCTGAATTACATATAATTAAATATAAATTATATGTATTTCAATAAAAGTACATCCAGTAATTCATCAAAACTTTAATGTAGCTTCAGTCCACACTCACCACCAATTTCTGTGTCCTCAGTCTCCATGCGGTTGATTTGTTCTGCTGAGTTGTGGGTTCGCTGTGATTCTGTGAGCTGCTGTATGAGGCTGTGCTGTTGGTCCACCTGTTCCAGCAGTGAATCATACTGCTGCTTGAACACAGTCAGCTCCTTCTGTAGGACCGCCAGCTTCTGGTGCAGCTCAGCCTGTTCTGCTTCAAACTGTTGGCTCCTGCAATCCAACGGTAAAGTTAACTTATTAACGCTTCAGCTATTATTAACTTCACCAGCTAATACAAACCTAAACATGGAAAACAGACATACCGCTCTTTGTTCTCCTCCTCAGTCCTCTCGTCCCTCATTTCAAGCTGCTCCTTCAGCCTCTGGTGCTCTTGTTCGGAGGACAGGAGGGAGCGCTGGATACTCTCATTCTCCTCTCTAAGAGAAGCCACCTCATCTCCATGCCTCTCTATGTTTTCTAGTAACTGCAGCTTCTCTTCAGTTACTTCATTCACACGAGACTGAAGTTTGATGTTGTCTTCAGACAGCTGATTATAGTTAGATTCTAGCTGAAGCTTTTCCTCTACTACTTGATTTAAGTTAATAACCAAGTCACTTTTCTCAGAGGTTAATGCAGAGAGTTTATTCTCAAGTTCAATTTTTTCCTCCTTTATCTGGTTCTGGGTAACATCAAGCTGGGCTTTCTCTTCAATGACCTGACTAAGGGCTAACTCAGCCTCATGTTTCTCAGCTGTCATTTCATCAACCTTGGCCTGTGTTTGCTGCTTTTCTTCAGTTAACTGCTGAACGCTGGTCTGCAGTTGTTTGTTCTCCTCAGATAGCTCTTCTAAACTGGTCTCCAGCTGTTTCTTCTCTGCATTTATTTGACTAATTTTCGTATCAACCTGCTCTTTGTCATGCATAAACTGTTTCAGAGAAGTCTCCAGGTTGTTTTTCTCCTGGATTACCTGGTTGAGATTGTTGTCTTTGTCTTGAACTATCTGCCTGAGACTTGTCTCTAACTTGGCGTTCTCTTCTGTCACCTGAATAAGTTTAAACTCTAATGAGGCAACACTCTCTTCCAGCTGGTTTCGTTTCACAGCATCCTCTTCCAGACGACTTATTTCACAGCTCCTCTCAAATAACTCCTCCTTTGCTGTGACATACTTTGTCTCCAGCACAGAGTTCTGGGATTGGACCTCATCCAAGCGGTTTTCCAAGACAGAGACCTGGAAATAGAGCTACTGATTAATGATAATACCACACTTGAATCATATTAGGGATGCTTTCTTTAACTTTATCCCTGAACCTGGCTATAGACCAGAAGTCAGACAGAGGGCTGAGGTACAGCAGGTAGAACAGCTAAACAAACCTGGGAGTTATTTTAGACTTTACAAAAATGTGTGTTGTCTTTTGAGTGTGTCAGACTTAAGGTTGTGGCCGAACCTGGGCTTTGCTTTCCTCCAGCCTGGCCTCCATGTCAGACATCTGGGTCTGGTTCTGAGCAAGCTGAGCCTCTAGCAACTCTATTGTTCCCTTAAGCTCCTCCACCTGACCGTCAAAAGAGTTCATGGCTGTCTCGTTGTCCTCCAGGTCCATCTGCAGCATCTCTAGCTGCACCTAAATTTAAATGTAACAAAATTAGATTTGAAAAAAAATCACTCAGCATACTTCAGAGGAAGATACTTTGAGCAAGGCAAGACCAAGATAATATATTACTGCGTAGAAATGCAAACATAAAAAACAAACAAACAAAACATAAACATTAGTAACCAACCTTGATTTTGTTCATGGCAACCATCTTCTCCTTCAGGAGATCTGAGGTTTTGGCCTGCTCTGCCTCTGCTTCATTCAGCTTCTGCTTCAGACTCTTTATCGTGTTGTCTCTTTCTTCCAGACCACGGGAAGCAGCAGACAGAGTCGTCTTCATGGTCTTGATCTCCTCCCGACGAGAACTTGATTCTGCTTTGGCAGCACTTATTGATTTCTTAGTGGCTTCAAGCTGCTCTTTCAGACTTTTCTCTTTATTGAGGAAATTCTCAATCTCCAAAGTGTGACTCTCTGAATCTTTACTCATCTTCTCCGTGAGATCTTTAATCTCTTTTTCCAAAGCAGAGATCACTTCACTTTTCCCGGCCAAAGTGTTCTCCAGGTTGGATTTGATTTCAATTGTGGAAGAGTGACTCTTTTCAAGAGCTTCTAGAGAATTTTTAAGGTCAGCATACGACTGATTGACCACATCCAGTTCATTATTCAAGACTAGAAGTTTCTCAGCTGCATCTTTGTCCGCTGCCATCTTTTCTTCTAAGGAAGAAACCTGATCCAGCAGAGTGTTGATCTTCTCAGTCTGACTATGCTGGAGGATCTGAATAAAGCAGATTTAACTTTGTTATTTGTAATACTATATAATATATATGAAAAAATATACATAACTAAATAACTAAACAATAGAAAAATAATGTAATATTTTACCTCTGCTTCTTTCTTCATCTTTTGAACCACGTTTTCCAGCTCAGCCTTTAGTTTCTCCACAGACACTACCTGAGCTTCAGCCTCTCTAAACTGTTTCTCCTTCTCTTCTGTCTGGCTCCGCTGATCCTTCAACTCCTTTTCTAACTGCTTGAGCTCTTCTGACTTCTTCTCGCACATCTTTTTCAGTTCCTCTTCCCCATCTGACAACGTCTTAATTTGTTTTTGTAGCTCAGCCCCCAGTTGCTCCTGGACCTTCAGGAACTGCTCCATGGAAGTGATCTGAAACATGAACAGAACATCAAACTAGGACTTCAAGACTGAAGTCAGAAAAACAATATCCAGCATAAAAATATGTAATGAACAAAGACAGACCATACATTAAAAAGGCAGCTTTTTTTCCCAGGACCATTTTCTTTCAAAATACTTGCCAAAGTGCCAGACACACAAGTTAAATACTAATGAATGATAGTAAATATAACTTCATTGTGATAGTTATTAGTAATTAGTGTCTATTTCTGCAGTGTGATTAACTACTATTGTTCAACATTCTGCGCTGTCATTTAATCAAAAGCTTTACTTCAAGAACTGATTAATAAATTACCGTATTACATAAACATGGTAAAGAAAAAAAAGTGACTTCAGTTATTTAGTAGAATGAACCACCAGCAGTCTGTTAAAGCTCCCATGGCAGTTCAAAGTCATTAAATCAGACCTGGTTTTTGGTGAGCAGCAGCTCTTGCTGGACCTCCTCCATCTGCAGCTTGATGTGTTCAGTCTCCTCGGCCTTTGCTGAAACACTTTCCTCGCACTGCTTCAGCAGGGCTGCCTTCTCCTCTGCCAGCCTACAAGAAATCAAAGATGAAAAACAGGAAATCCACGTTAAAAGTGAGTTACACTTGTTTCCTCAAGCAATGAATGGGGACACAAACATGTAGTCTATTCTTCACTGTGTTTTCATTCTACCTAACACAACAACTAGTAAATATTGTGACATTGCTTTTATTGTAGCTTTTATTGTAGCTATATTCATTACCCTTCAAACCGTAGGATTTAAAGCAGGACTAGCAAATACTGTTGAAAACAAAATTGGTGAGTGAGCAACTCCCACCTGGCATTTTGCTCCTCCTGCTGTGCAGTGGCCTGTGAAAGACTTTCCCTCAGCTGGCTGATCTCAGTCTGACCCAGCTCTACCAGCTGGTCTTTGGAGCGAACCAGGTCGCAGGCTGCCTGATGCTCCTCCTGCAGCTCCGTGTTTGACCTCTCAGCTAGCTCTGCTCGAGTAATTTCTCTTTGCAGCCGTAACTCCAGATCTTTGACCTGTGCAGATAAAAATGAGCAGTAAGTCAATAAGGATAAAACAACAAGTGCTGGTTATGAATTAAATCATTGTCTATTTATCCAGTTAAATTATAAAAGGTTTTGGGGTATTCTGTGCTGTTGGCAGGACCACAAGCTGAATAAAGACACAGAGCAATTAAGTGATGCATAGAGGTGATTTATCAACCACCTGAATTACAAACCAGGGAGGACAGATGCCAGGTCTTCAGCATCTTAAACATGTTCTTTGGGATCACTGGTCACACATGATAGAGCCTCACATAAGACTAAGCCTTGGTTTTCATTAGAGATGATCTTGGAGACCATTAAATTTGTTATTGTAAAAAATAATATTACAAGTCACCTGTGCTTCAAGCTGAGCCATCTGCACGCCAACATTCTCCAGGTCTTTGGTGTGTTTCTGTCCAGCCTCAGAAAACTGAGACTGAAGCTCTTTGTACTGATGCTCTTTCTCTTCCAACTCTGTGCTCTTGTTGAGGAGTTCTCCTTTCAAGGAATCAATTTGAGATGACAGACTGGCCTTTTCTCCCTCTGCACACATGAGCTTCCTCTGCAGTGATTAAGAGGAAATGGATTCAGGGTGAGAGTTAATCTACTTTAAGTCTACGGTTGTTGCTTGAATTTTTAATTCTGTTATGTTTTCACATTTTAGTGCATCTTAGAATGTACTGGAAAACACTAAACAGTTATTTATAGATGCTTTTTAAGAAACAAATTATATTTTCAAAAATATTTTTTGGATTCAGATAATGAGTTGATAAAGCTGTAAACAGTTAATGACACTTCAACACTTTCCAAGTAGTCACATTTACTTATATTCAGTAAAAACAGCACAGTATGCCCAAACAATTGCATAAAATTGTACAGAAATCACGACACCTTACCTGAAGTTCACCATTAGCTTCATTCAGAGAGCTGGCACTAATCTCAAGGTTGTTAATTTTGTCACTGAGCTCCTTTTGCACAGCTTCAGTTTCATTAATTAAGGTCTCCTTCTCTGTCTTCCATTCCAGCAGAGCTTGATGTTCTTGTTTTAGTTTCGTACACTCATTCTGGCTCGCAGTAAGATTGGATTTCAGCTCTTGGCTCTCCTTCTCTAGGACTGTAACCCTGTTGCTCAGCCTCTCTGTCTCTTGTTTCTGTTTCTGGAGTTCATTCTGAGATCTGCAGGGTAACAAAATGTTTACAGTGATTGAAAAGCTAAAATAAATAAGTGATAAAAGGTTCTCTTTACTCTCTCAAAGCTTGAGTAACTTTCCATTTTTGTAGAGTAAAACTATATTTACCTGTCATTCTTGCTCTCTGCATCAGAAAGTGTTTTCTTTAAGTTTTCTAGCTCCCGTGCTGAAGCCTGTGTCTGCTGTTCCAGTTTAGACTGAAGTTTCTTCAGCTCCTCTGTCTGTCCTTCTGATTTTGCTGAAGTACCAAAAGACAAATTAGTTAAACTCTAAAATAACTGCTATCATTTTTTATTTCCATTTCTAACAATAACTTACCTTTGAGATCATCTAGCAGTCCCTGTGTGCGTTTGAAGCTCTGTTCTGAGGTCTTCTTCTCTTCTTCCAGCTGAGACAGGCGCCGGTTACTCTGGTCCAGCTGAACAGTCACACTGTTCTTCTCCTTCTGCAGCTCCTGGAGGGACGAAGAAGAGAATGTCAAAGTTATATCAGCAGATATGCTAGTTAGTTGTCAGCTCACCAATACAGCCAATGGATTTTCAGCAAAAAGCAACCCACCTCCATCTTCTTGCGGAGATCCTGCTCTTTGGTCTGGCTGGCCTGGAGGCTTTGCTCTGAACGCAGAAGTCGCTGTTTCTGCTCCTCCATCTCCTTTTCAATCTGACTCTTCTGGAAGCACATCTGGCAAGAAGCAGGTGTGATACAAATGTCAAGTATAAACGCTCTCAGTTTTGTTTATTTTGCAGGATAAAACTCTGTTTTAACATTGCTAGCCGCTGACATGCTGTATGCAAACTGATACAGTTGCTGCTGCAGCCATGGTCTTGACACTAAATTGTATAACAAAAGTGAAACTTTGAAACTGCAGAAAGCCTTGTAAAAGCCCCAAACATTTCTCTACATATTAAACTGCTTTACAAAACTGGTTTGTGCCTCCACACGCTGAGGGTTCAGTGACTTGTCATCCAAGCTGATGCCTGCATGAAGCTAGAGAGAATAAAGAAGATGAAGGAAGGCAGATTAGTGATGTTACAAAGCTACCTTCTCCATGTCCGCCTGCAGGACGTTGTAGTCTTTTTTGGATTGTTGTATCTCTTGTGTTAGTTTGGTTCTGGTCTGGTTCAGCTGCTGATCCAAAGCCTGATGTGAACTCTGCAGCTGGGCAAGTTCCTACACACACAAAATTTTGTATTAATATATTTAATATTTAATAAAACCTACAAACATTAAAAGCCTAATCATCATATGAGTCCACACTGTTGCACCTTCTGACTGTCTCTCTCTTGGTCCTTGAGTTTCTGCTCCAGGGCTCGTTTGCAGCTTTCAGCGTTGTGTCTCTGACAGCTCATCTCCTCTGTGACTTGTTTAAGCTTCTGCTCAAATGATGAACACTGACAACAACCCAGAACAACATTTTAGTCATCTTGCCAGCCATTTAAAGCTTTCCTTCACTTTTTAAACCATCTTTTCTACTGTGAACTATGCATCCACACAGATATAAAACAAAACCATAAAACAAAAGTCTGTCATACCTTGGCTTCAACCTGCTGGTGTCTGTCTGTGGCCTGACTCAGCTCATGGCTGGTCTTGGCCAGGTTTCTGTCTCGTTCAGTAAGGTCTTGGCGGGCCTGATTCAGTTGGGTTTGTAGTTCCTGCAGTTTGGAAGCTTGGTTACGAATTTCCTTCTCCTGATTAGACAGATTCCTCTCCAGCTCTGACACACGACCACGCAGCTCTGATCAAGAAAGAGAAAAATGTTAAACCCTGTTGCTGTACACATGCTGGATTTCTAACCCAAATGGTTAGCATGAATAAAATTAAATACATAATAATATTGCACTGATAAATGCTAAACTTTATCTAACATATTAATTACAAAATGAATTACAATCCACCTTGATTGAGAGTCTTTAGCTGCTCCATCTGCTGGGAGGATCCACTGGGACTCTGCACTGCTATGGAGCAGCTCATTCGCTGGCTGGGCTTGATTGGTGTCTCTTCGTGGGCGTCCCACAGGGATGTCCCTCGCCTCTTCAAAGGCGTCTCCATTGCATCCTGAGATTGGCGACTGTGAGCCTGATCCTGCTGTTGCCATGGGAATATGGAGGATCCTGCTTGGCGGGCAGCAATGTCCTTGTGGCTTACACTGACTGATGACTGACTCAACAGCTAAAGCAGAGGAGACAAGGTAAAACCACTGAGAAATAAACAGACATAAGAATAATAATATATTTATAAATAATGTACTTACTTTGACCTGCAAGACTTTGAGTTCTGTCTCCAGTCTCTTTCTTTCTTCTACCTCTTGGCTGTATTTCTCCTGCAGCTCCTCAAGTCTATTATCTATGAAACAGATACACAAATTACATGTTAGGGTACACACAAAAAACTTAAGAGTCACTCAGACAACACTGGCTGCTAAGCACATGAGAAGCAGATGCAGTGGACAACAGTATCACTGACGTATGTAAAAAGCACCCTGAGAATTAAGCACACAACTGTAAACCAACAATATAGGTAATACAAAATGAAATATGTGGGACCAAATACCCTGCTGTCTGTAGGCTTGGACAGGTGCTGGAGTAGCGAAACTCTTCTGTGGAGTAGTGTAGGGCTGCAGGTCAGCAGAGGAGGATGACAAGGAGGCAGAGCCAGCAGGCTGAGAACGATCCAGTTCATTTTTGTACCTGGACAGACACAAAACCAACAAAGACTGCATTACCAGTAATTCAAGAGTCAGGGCTTGAAATCATTACCTATAGTCATCATTAATTTAAACACTAAGCAGTACTTCATAAAGTACCAATTCAGAGGACATTATTTTACATGTCTACTCATTCTGCTTCCATACACACAACTGCACTCACTTCTTGAGCTCCTGCTCCAGTCGCTCTATAGTCTTCCTGCAGGAGTTAAGCTGACCATCTAGGTAGCTCACCTACATCCAGGAAGAGGAATCCGTTATAATCAAAAGAGGTTCAAATTTCATGTTAATTCAAGATGTGTACACACTTGACTCCTTCTACCTTTTCTGTCATCATAGCTGTAGACAGACGGATAAACAATTAGATAGAAAGATGAAAAATATGGTATTTTTCTTTTTATTCACTTGATTGTAAAATACATTGTTTACTGGCCCAAACTTGCATTGAAATACATCTGCTGAAAGATGAATACTGGCTGGTAATTATCAGTGAACCATGTCCTTTAGTACTAAATACATTTTAATCTATGTCACATCAGACACTAACCTGCTGCTCTTTGACTCCGAGGTCATGGGCGACCTTTTGGCGAGCTTTCTCCAGGGAATCACATGACTCTAGTAAAGACTGGTTTTCTCTTTTCAAAGAAGAGATCTCTGAACGTTCACTGTCCACCTGGAGAAAGAGACATATGGATGATTGACAGAATCATTTCTGTGAAATATGTTAAATATCTTGTGTACATGTGTATTCTCTCTTGGTATAATTTCCACTTTTGTTCTGGCATCAAGTTTCCCAGGGGACTCAATGAAGTTCCATTTATCTGAACACATGAAAGATTCTGAGTTAATTAAATTAGGCCTAATAAATGCTGACCTTTTGTTTCTGTTTCTGCAGGGCAGCTTCTAAGGAGTCCAGCTGAAACTGCTTCTGTGTCCTTTCCTTCTTCAGCTTGTCCAGCTGGGCTTCCATCTCCTGGATCTTCTGCAGGGCTTTCCCTGGAAGTCCATCCTTCCACTCCTCCACCGCCCAGCTCATGGTTTATAACCTGACTGAACACACATGCATTTATTTAACGTTAAGGCATGGAGGTAAAAACAATAACAATGTGCAGATAAACAAACAATAAGTAACATTACGGTAGCCATCGAGTTCTGTTTATATTGCCATGTGATGAAAACAACACGAGGAGCAGGTTGAGCTTAAAGGAAGCTAAAGTCGCATTAAAATGATTTAGTCTTGTTACAACGCAATGCCATAATATTGACGTATAACATATAAGTAAACGTAACGTAACGTAAAATAAATAAGTATAATGTTTAGGACGAAAGAACAACAGCATTAATAAGGTTTGTTTACATGCCTTGCCTGGTTTTAATCGACTAGGATCAGGTTTTAGCTGTAAGGAGACACTATAGGTAAACGTTAACGTTAACGTTGAGTTTACCGTTAGTTTAATTACTTGGTCGTACGCTCAACTATGCGGCACTGCGATGTTAGCAAAGATTAGCTAGCTACGTTGGTGCAGTTATTTGCTAAAGTCGCTAATGCTGCAGCATTAACCATTTCCAATTTATTTTGATAATTAACTAATAATCACACACGTGAAATACTAATAAAGTTAACCTTAACTTAAAGTGGAACACCAGCACATAGCTAACAGTTATTGTTAACACTTAACTTAGCTGAGCCGAACACGGTTTTAGCAAATATGACAACAGGTTAGCCAACATTCCTCTCGAATTTATTCAAAAATTAACCAGTCTGAGGTTGAAGGTTGTAAAATGTGTTTCAAAATGACACATGCTACAATTATTTTGAGTTAAGGCAAAGTTTGGCTGGACTTACTTTGGGCGCGATGCTTCTTATTCAGGGTCCTGAACTGTTTGAGTTGTTCTGTTGGGAAATTCAAACTGCAGCGGAGGAAGTCGCAGTCCACTTAGCTGAATGCTCATTGGCTAGCTGGTGTGACGTTAGTGGAAGAACGCACATGATTGGCTTATACCTGTTTCTGCTTCCACAGTGCCCCCATGTGGTGTGAGTTTGTAAATACTCCCAACAAACAGGAAATTATCTTATACTGATATACAGTTAACCGTCAGACGTGAACAAAATAATAATAAATATGGGAAGACAAGCTCATGTGCAAGCATTGTGTATTACTGCATTTCATTTTGCATCTAAAAATATTTAAGATAACAGCTGTCTGTGTACATAATTATTTTATTCACCTCATATAAGATAGGTCTGCCTACTGTGATGCTCTTACAGGCTAAAATCCCAGTCAGTCACTGTGAAATTACTAGAAAAAACACTTTGAACGTGACTGTAGTCTTGATGTCACATGATTAGGAAACACAGCTGGAGACCGATAACTGAAAAACTGAAAGAGCCGTTGAATACTAAGAAAAAATCCTACACAATAATTCTGTTGATCAAATATACAGCAAAGCAAGTGCCATACTGTCATTTATTGAGTTCCACTGACATAGTACAGAAAGAATCAGAGGCTCAGATTTTAGTAATGCATTCCAATAGAATAACATTCATGCCTGATAAAGTTAACAGTTTATTACAGAAACAACAGAACACATACTGTTGGTGGCCTCTCAATTAGTCTTCGCCTGGTTTACATGCAGCATGGGTATGGATTTCACTGTTTAAACACTAGTGTCACAGGTTTTATCTTTAATGACATCACAAAAAAACATATGTATATATATTGTGTATTTTCCTTGTGTCTGACCAGAACCTAAATACACTGCTCAAATCTGGCCAACAGGTTTAGATAGTTTTTGGTTGGTGCCAACCAGCCTACACACCCTCTTTGCATTGTGTTTTTCATTTTACAGGAACACACAAAAATGTACATGTGGAACAAAGTTGCTGAACTGGTGCTTTTGGATTACCTAGGCAAAGCTGTAAGGCAGGCACCTTCTAGATGCATTTTTGCAGGTGACAAAAAAGAGTCACATATGCAGGAGTTGCTACAAATATGACCACAGGCAACTCATCACACTCGGTTATTTCTAACCACCAGTATGCCACATTTACGTGGTGCATTAAACTGCTTCTTTAGTAAACAGGATGGAGAGGCTACAGGCATTTAATAAGAATAAACATATTCACTCTGTGACTTTAGTTTCTCTGGCAGTGCAAAGTGAAGCCTACAGGCGGGCCAACTATCCACTCAGAAACTGTTAAAATGAAACAAAATGTGCTTGTAGATTTGCCATTTTGACATAATTTTGTCACAAAAACTGTACAAAACTGGAGTGCAACAAGAACCCTTCAATAAGGCCCAAGTGATGATCTTTGCATTACTTTTGCTCAGCTTTTTCAAATGCTCACTCACACACTGCAAGCCTCCGATTTAAACCAGCATCAACAAACTCTAGTCACCTGGTATTTTTTTTGAAATAGTCAAATCTCCAGGAGAACTACAGCTTTATGACCTTTAACTGCTCCTGATTTTGAGTTGGGGGCTGGGGTCAGTTAAAACTGTAAACCACCAGCAACACTTCCAGTATTCATGATCAACCCTGCTGTCAACAGGTGTTTCTTTTTCAACCACCCACAGATTTTTTTTATACCCACTCCAGCTGAAGGTATGCTTCTTCAAAAAGATAAATTGTCAATACAATTTAAAGTATGTTTAAATTACAAGAGTGCAAAAAATGAACTTCACACTAAAGCAGATATTAAAGGGAGATGCAATTACAAGTTGCAAAAACAAATGTTTCATTCTTGTCACCTATAAAATTGAAGTAGTGAGGATTACACTCATCATAAGCTTATTAACCGTTGTATGTAAAAGATATATCGTATCAAGTTGGAGTGCATGTTAAAATCCTGCCCACAGCTGCTAAGGTGACTTCATTCCCAGGGTAATGATGATCCGGATGCATGATGCTTCTAAGAAAACACCTAAAAGGTACAATAATGTTGATCTTGGCAAAAGGCAACAAAAGCTACAGTGTTGCCCCTTATATTCCTGAGAGCAAAGGGGCTCTGATCCAGGATCATCGGCCAGGTTACAGGACCAATGTCTTCACTGCGACTTAAGAGGCAAACTGGTCTCAAATCAGCACCCCTGGTTAAGGATACAATGTGAATAGATAGAATAGCTGGTTCCTTGTCAGTTAAACCCGTGGCCCATTTGGTCAACAAGCCTCAGTGAAAAAGACAAAATAAAACACACATACAAACGCATAACATGAAGTCAAACATGCAACACTTTCTGGTTCCTTTTAAACAAGCAAAACATACTGTAAGACAAGCCAATAAAACTACTCGTTACTCATCCAGGAATAGTTCTTTGCATTCTCTTCTCTGCTGCTACAGAGTGCCTGATGCATGGTCAGTCTTTTTTTTCTTTTTTTTTTCACAGTTTAAACAAGAATCAGTGAAGCCAGAAACTGCTGCGGAATATTTGATAGAGTTAAAATGCATTGGCGGTAATTAAGTAGTAATGCCCTCAGTAACAACTACTCATCAGTTTGTAGAGATTCTGAAATCACGAACAACTGCTCTGGAGCAACACTGTGCAGCCAAATAATACATGATGGTGAAACAGCCTGTTTATGGGTCAATAAACACACAGTGAATGATTTCAGACTCACCAGGAGAGAAAAACAGGGCCAAAATATGACTTCAGAAAATTTAACTATCACACGAAAGCTTTGGTGCTTCTGAAAGGCAGCTTTAAAGGTTTTCTTTTTCACCACTCTTTTTTTTTTTTTTACTACAGTATGGGTTAACTGAGCTTCAGAACAAACCAACCAACATTTCCAAATAATGCTCAAGGTTACAAGAGAAATATTTTTAGATGCTTTGTTTCATTCCAAAAAATGTACCTCTAATTTCTCTGCATTTAAGAGCAGGTCTGACAGAAAGTAGGCTGCTGTAGATACAAAATGTGGTCATCCTCAGCCAGAAAATGTTGACGGTAGACATGTAAAAGAAACTGCCCAAAGAGAGGCAGACAGAACAACAGAGTAGGAACAAAAAAGTTTTTAAAAAACTGAGAGGTATAAGATGCATGCCATGCATTTTGTATGTGTATTTTGTTGTTGTTGCTTTTAGAGAGGTTCATCACTCTGGAGCCTCTCCTCCTTTTTTTTTTTTACTTCTGCTCTTCGATTTCTCGTTTGACCTCTGCTACATAATGATGATCTTTTCCATGAGCTACTTCCATGATGGCAATAGCCTGCAGACAGAAAAACAACAGTGTTTTCCAAACCATTTAGAGAAATTCAGGCCATGGCAGTTGATCAAATTGTCAGTGCATGATGTGGTTACATCCTAATGCAATAAGTCAATTCAGGAAACTAAACTTAGATTAGTTCAGTTATGGAAATATGAGCCTCGTGACACGTACAAGCAATCAACTAGCTGAACAACTAACTGACTTCTTCAAGTCACTTAATTGTCAGTTTCCTCTTCCTCCAATTGCCACCAATCAACATATCAATGAATCAGATGTCTACAAATTTACCTTCTTCAGAGCTTTGACTCCTTGTGTCTTCTTTTCAAGTCCCAAATACAGACGTCCCAGTTTCAAATACATAGAAGCCACATTCAGAGAATAGGCTGGATAGTGAACACTGCAGAGAGAATAACATTTACAAATCAAGTCAGGCAGTGGATTTAAAAGAACACAAGATGTAATCTATAATTAATTTTACATTTGGTTCTGTTGTAGTGCTGCAAAAATTCAAAACATACCAAGCTGGGAGAATAGAATAATAAAAGATAAAACACATACTAGAGTAGATGCGGCGGAGTGTTGTTTACCAGAGAGGAAAAATGTGTTTGGTATTATCAAGCTTCAATGAGCACTACAGAAACCTAATATAATACGTGCTATAGTGGGTGTATTGTAGTAGGAAATGAACAGGACATGGGAAATACAAGTTATATTGCATTTTGTAAAGTATGAAGTCAATAAAACATGTTTTATTCTGAGCCGTAACAAAAAACTAGAGATCTGAATATTTTTACTACAAAACTGGGAAGGAGACAATCAGTGATATTTGCATATAAAAGGCTCTTCCTCTAAAAGAAAAATGCACTTCTTCTTATCTTTCTGTATAAAAAGTATAAAAGCTTTTCACAGTGTGATTATATTGTGATGCGGTGTAAATACAGTCCACTGTGTCTAAATGCCCTTAAATGTATCCAAACCTATGCACATGTGACGAGACTAAAGGCTTGACTAAATGAGATTCAATTCTGACTGACAGATTGAGAGATCGCCCAGCTACTCAACTCAATCACAGAGCTTCTTCATCCACTTCTGTTCTGGGGATTGTCAGACCACAGTGCTGCTGTGCAAGTAAGTGAGCACACAAATCTACAGAATCTGCATGACAGCTTCCCTGCAGATCTACGACAGTTTACCTGTATGGTTGAATGATCTTCTCTCCATAGCTCATAGCGCCGTCCCAGTCCTGCATGTAGAGACAGACGCCCATGGCCTGATACATCATGTGCAGCATGTAGACGTTGGTGTCTGCAAAAATAGCTCCCATCTTCTCCTGGCTGAGCTCACACATTTCCAGCAGCTCACTGGGGGGTGCAAGAGAGTCAAGGAATAATGAGGCAGACAACGCAGCAAAAGAAGAGGAGGCAGGGAAGTGAAAGATTCACTGATAAAGAGAGAGATGAGAATATAGTCAGAGAAAAGGATATTTTTGTAGTGTTTGGCTCTCCTAAACTCTTCGATGACGTTCTTGGCATAACGGACCATGGATCGGATTTCCTCTGGCTCTGGTGGAGAACTCAGCTTTCTGATCTCCATTTTTTCCATGTCCTAGGCAGAGACAGAAAAAAAAAATCTTCGACCAAGATATCTTCAAGAGGTTCAAGTTAAACAGCTACAGAAGAGATTTAAACATCTTTACAATGAGACAACAGTATCACTATCACTCTGCAGAAGCAACAAAATTGGATACAGTCAAATATGTTCGTAAGCATTACCCACTCACTCATCTTCATTTTTCAATACTGTGCTGATTCATCATTTCACGATGCAATGCACAATGTAAGCTGCTTACAGCTGGAAACTACCAACCGAGACAATTCCACTAAGGCCTCTGAAAACAAGGATTTTCAAAACACTTGCTAAATCCTCACTGTGTAAGTTTCCAAATGCACGATTAGCTTTTCTGAAGTTGAAATGATATAAAGCAGATAAAAAGGCGCAGCTACTCAGAATGCCTGACAGTGTAGGGTACAGTTAGAAAGAAAAGAGGGCACCAACAGAAACAACAAAAACCTTAGTCCTGATGTCAGCACAGAGGGGAGGGGGGCAGCAATCATGATCCTCAAGCCGACAAAAGAGACTGAATATACTTTCTGGTATATTCCTAAAATTAACAAACCACAACAGTAACACCACAATTACACTCAAGAGTAAGTTCCAGGGAGTTGCATCAACTGTACCTTAGACTTGGTGGTGCACTCTGTACACTGGCATGTGAAGAAGTAGGAATCTAACAACCTCTCTTTCCTGTCCTCTGTAGGATAGAGCAGGTCTATGTAACTGTTAAAGATCTGCAAAGACAGACACATATGATGAAGAGAAACAGTCACAAAACTAGACTGGGCAATCTATTTTTCTGTAATTCTATCTGGTTTCATAATTCCTGCGTTACTTTACCTCATCTCCTGGGTTTATCTCTTTAACAGCTCTGACCTCAGCCACTGTGCCTTTATAGGTCACTATGACATTAGGGCTACAGCTGTGATTCATCAGTGCTACACTGGAAGGAAGGAAGAGAAAGAGTAGAGGTGAGATCTGAAATCAAAGGATAGCGATAAAACATTACATTTAGCAGCTTCATAATGTTGGGATTGCAGCCCTTTGGTGGTTATGTACAGCACTGTGCAAAGATTTTAGATGTTAAAAGTGAGGATGCTTTCAAAAATAATTCCATGAATATTTCTTTGGTTATTCAGTGACCTTCACTAGGTCAACTAGGTGCAGTAAACAGAAAAACATCAAATCAATAAATCAATGCATTATGTGAACAACATTTGAATTTCAAAACAGCACCAATTCTCTGACATACACTTTTTCACAGTTTTATAGGTAGACTGATCAAATGCCTCCTGATGGGACTGCATTCCGAATAAGCCTCTAACCTTTACATGGTTTATCAATCACAGAATATAATAACACTGTTCAGAGGAGGAAGCGGCACTGAAGAGGAGGAACGGGTGTGGATATAAGAAGACATTCTGAGGGATGAATACAAAACTTAGTATGTGATTTAATCTGTTAAGCTGTTGCAAATACTGTTGTTCCCAGCTTTATTCATATAGTGCACAAAATTGATGAATGGATTGCTGAACGGTGATGATGTGCAACTTACTCAGGAAAAACAGCTGATCCCAGATGGGAGAGCTCCTCATCCTCTATGGTAAAACCATTACAGTTAACCTGAAGACAGAAGAAACATGTGAGACAAGGAGGGACAGAGAAAGAGAGAAGGAAAGACACAAACAAACAAGCAGAGACAGCGAACAGCAGGGTTGAGTAATACGATGAAACAACTTGCATCACCCTTTACTCTACTGTGCTGTGACTCCCCCTCCAGTGAGGGGGAGGAAATCCGGTAGTGGAGATTAAATGTAGCTGTGTGACAAGAAGCCAAAAGGGGCTGCTTCCATTCATGTAGTGTGAAGGGAAAGGCGGCAGCGGCACTGCCAGACAGATCAAATTAAAGGGCTAAAAGCTGTAGAGTTAAACAGACAGCGCCCAGCTGGTGTGTGATACTGATCTGGTTGCAGCTAACATGTGCTTCTGCATGTGTCTACCTGCTAACAAGAGAAGGACAGCAAAGAATAGAGAGAGGGGTGAAAGATAAAGAACACATACATTAACATGTAAACATACCACATTTGCACATTGTGTGTCTAAATGTTATGCGGATGAAAAAATGTATGTTGCAACTCAACATGTCCTTGTACAAAAAGCTCTGATGTGCCGCTAAAAAATACCACATGGCAGTAACAAAACATACCTAAATAAAGATCCTGAATCTTTCTAGGAGAAGGCCTTTAATATACTGATTTAAAGCTAGTGTTTAAAAAAAAAAAAAAAAAGCATGGCTCAGGATTTATTAGGTGTTTGGGGGAGAACCTCCAAACAAACAAGAGACTAAAGCAGCAAATCTTTAAATCCTTAAAATCTCTGCCTGTAGAGACTGATGCTGGCAAAGGGGATACAGATGGAGGCTTAGGACTTTGCTAGAGAGCCTAAGTGATTTTTCCCACTAAAAAACCTCCAGTAAAGCATCCTTAATCGTCTGGGACTGGGTTTGGGTCCCGACAGGAGCACAGCACCACCTGTCACAACTACAGCTCAGAGAAGTGGTCAAGAAATGGGGAGGCATCTACCAGTATCTGGTTAGAAATAATAAGTCAGGGGTGTCCAGTGGCCAAACAGTTATGGTGCATCTCACATACTAGATCCCTTACCAGCCAGGGGACATTAACTGTATACAAAAACACCCCACTGTCCTCAATTACACAACAGTGGTACCCAGTGTAATGTAGCAATAACACATAGAAAGCCAATTCATTTAAGAATTATATGACTGAGGCCTGGAAAGGGTTTTTTCATACTACAGTCATAGTAATGAATGTACACAAACCACACCAGGACAGACCCAGACAGACAGACAGTAACTCAAAGAAACCACCAAACAAGATGAAAAGAATCCAAAGAATCTCTGGAGTACATTTTGATTATTATAACACATACAACTTCCCCATGTTCTGATCAAAGAGTTATCTGGAATTTACCTGTGCAAAGAGCTCAGTGAGAGCCTGTTCATCAGGGATGTCACTGATGTGTCTGGAGTAGAAGTGATGCAGCGCTGCTATGTCTGCCTGGTTCATCTCCTCCTTCTCACTGTCCATCTTATCTAAATCTGTCAGAGAAACAGACAGAAAAAGGATGAGAGCCAGGGATTGGGTGTGAGGGTGAGGTGTAATGATTATTGTAATGGACCAGTAGTTGCCCCTGAGACTCCAAAGGCAGCACCCAAAAACTAATTTAAATATTTCCCTTAAAAACTGAATACCTGTCATGTAAAAACAAACAAACGAACACACACACACACACACACACACACACACACACACACCAGACTCACATTGCCAGACCAGTTTCTAATGCTGATACAGCAGTGTGCTGAATGGTGCACCTTATTATCATTCTGCAAAAGGCTTGTTTAATAACAGTCACAATAATCTTGGGTGGGGTGCACCAACCTCGTCCCCTGAAAATAGTAATGGGGGAGCTGCTTTGGTGGAACATTTGCACACAGGGAGGCGAGCACTGTCATTAAAGTGACTGATTTGCCCCCAAAAATTTACTGCACAATCCAAATCTTCAACAAAACTTGAAATTTTCAGTGTGGTAGGTTGCTGGTGAAGGAGATTTTAAAAACGGTAACAAGTTGATGGCGAAAGCGGGGAGAAAGCAGCTTGAAATGTGCGACCGATAGCAAACTTATACTCACAGCCTACATTTGGTGATTCACACTAAGAACATACTGACACACTGAGTCAGTGGCACATTGGTATCTATCAGCAGTAATGAAGTTTGAATATTGCACTCACTAGTAATGAATATTTTACTTGTACTATATTTATGCGTCACGTAGCTCCATAGAAGAAACCCCTCAGTGTAAAATCTACAACTGGTGAAGGCCATGTGTCTTTGCCAATCACACAAACTCCCACTGAGTCAGACTGGTGGCAGCAGCTGGCCACGCACTTGCTTTGTTGCATGAGACAGGTGTGAAGGTTAATTCTGTGACAATCCCGCGGTGACAAATCTGAGCCGGCAACAACAGCTCAGACTAAATGATCACTTCAAATGGAGCAGAGAAAACAGTTTGTGGGCACTCAGCTGCTCCACAGTTTTGTTTTATCCACCTACAGTATGTGAGGCAGCAGAAAGAGCTTCACTGTGTTTTTGGGATTTAATCCTAATAAACCCTGAAAATCACACATTCGTTAGTTACAGGAAACAGAGAAGTTGCAATAAGAATAACAGAGATTAGCTTCATTGCTTTGTAATTATGAGCTGAAATGGAGTTAACAGCTGAGTGTGTCTCGGTACAATCATAGCGTTTAAGTCCTTGCTCAAGGGCACAGTGGCAGTAGTTGTTAAAGGAGGGGAGAGAACATGAAATTACAGCACCCAGAAGCTTGGGATTTAAGTCCCAGCGCTCTGCACACTTGGAGTGAATGAAAAAGACAGAACCAGGACTGGAGGCTACAGCCAAGGATATTAATAGACACGCTGCTACAACTGCAGAGACACAGCAAGATCACACACACACACACACTGCACCATGTAACTAAAAGAGCATGGATATGTAACTAAGCGCTCACAAATTCACACACACAGATCTACTCACGTGCTTCAAACTCTTTGAGCAGCAGCAGTCTTTCTGAAGGGGTGCGCTCTGTTGTGACTCTCTGCAACATGAAACACAGTCGAGAGACATGAGAGTGTTTTAATGAAAAGCAGACTTGTAATGACACAACAATATGAAGCAAACTGCACTCATCTTATCACAGATGGTTTTGTTGAAAACCTTCGTGCCAACTAGTCATTAAAACACAACAGGATAATACAGCCGCTTTCAAGCACAGCTGGATGACAACAGTACTGGCTTCAAGAAGGCTGACAGTAACTGAGAACAACACTTTGTTTTAACTCAAAGGTAAAATTATAATAACAGTCTGTTAAAACCTGCAAGAGCGTAAGTCCTCCCTATCTGATCCTGTTTAATGAGGAGTCTAATGTGGCTGTAGCTGATGCCAGTCCTAACAAGTCACACTTCTGACCTGCAATAAATGAGACACTCCTGACAGAACTCATGCAAAAGTATACAAATGAAACTGATATGAGGGAAGTCAAATTATTATCAAGCTTTATTTGAATCTTTATCTTATTTAAGGTTTGTTAAAAAGCTTTAAACTTTACAGTCTCCTGTTCTTCCATTCAGCTATCTCTTAGTAAATGCTCTGATGAAACAGGTTTAACTATTAATTTAACCGTCTTTGTGTTATTTCTGAAACATAATCAAGCATTTCAATGGACATTAACAGTTACATGTTCTGCTTTCATTTTAGGTACGTTTTATTTACTGTGTGATAAACATTACATCACCAAAACTTGATGATGAAATTGTGCTGTTTTACATTTTTGTGCATTCTAAGTCACAGTCTTGATTATTATTATTACCTCCTCCAAGCAAAGCGGCGGAGGTTATGTTTTTGCTGGCATTTGTCTGTTTGTTAGTTTGTTTGTTAGCAAGATAATTTGAAAAGTCATGAACAGATTTTGATGAAATTTTCAGGAAATATTTATAATGGGACAAGGAACAGTGATTCAATTTTGGTGTAATGTTGTAACATTTGTTCTGCTTATTATTTCACCTGTTTCATGATGATTCTGGCCACCAGTCTGACCGTCTCTGATGGACACCAGTTTTCGCCGTAGGCACACATGGCTACACACTCCAACTTATGCATGGGCCAGTCACCTCTCTGCACAAATACACAAACATACAATCCTCATTACTGCCACAAGTAAACCTGTTCAGCAGAATAAGCATCAGAAAATAAACAAATAAAAAGCCACAAAGCACAAGAAATAAGAATTAAATCAACAGAGCTGCAGATTAATGGTTTTATTAGCACAAAGCAAATCCCAGGCAGACACACCTGTCTCTCCTTCTCTTTGTCTGTATCTTACTGCAATGCACTGAGTGTGTTTTGTACCATGACACTAAAACTAGATGAGTTGGAGGCAGGACAGACCACATCGTCATAGCAACAGCAGTGAGCGTGTGCTTGCTGGCTGCACAGAGCTCTTTTGAAGAGGTTCTCAACATGTGGCCCAAGGTTACAAGGTGGGTCAAGCAACCACTAAAGAGGTTCTTTAAACTACTCGGAGGTGGTAGGAGAGATGTTACATGATCATCCTTTGACAACTCACACTGTACAGCAGAGCAGGAGCACTCAAAAGGCTGATATTAAGTTATTCTTAACAATAACAACGAAATGGTTGGTCTCTGCGCCTTCTCATGCCGTCTGTCCTCCCATATGACAACAGACAGCAGGAATAAGACCAGAACAAATAAGACGAGAAATTAGAATTTTAAAAACATCTCACGGGATGCCTGATTAGGATATAGCTAAAGAATCTGCAGGAACACAAATAGTGTTTCTAATACAATCTAATCATCATCATGTCCTTGAGTTAATAATAGAAACTACCACACACACTAACGCTCATACACAGAAACCACAGGAAAATGTACAAGACCCTCTTACCTGACAGTCTACATTGCAGTAGTAGGCCTGCTTACATTTACCGCACTTAAAAAGGTCTTCTCTCCTGCAACGACATGAAGACACAACACATTCATCCACTACAGCTGTGCTGAGGAGACACTTTGTCACATTTGTATCCTACTTAAAGAGAATGAAACAGTGCAGCAGGCACCTTCATCTGATGGGGCAACTTTACCCGATGTGTTTCAGTAGGTGACGTGGGGCTAAATTAAAACTCTGTACCCAATATATTCTTATCGCACAATATTTAGACCCTTGGTATAGTGGTTCTTAAACTGATGCTGAAGGAGACAGGCTTGCAGATTTGTTCAGTTCAGTTTCATAAAAATGAGTCTTTTTGTAAAACACTAATGATTAACATAAAGTTGAACTGAGCAGTTTTGACTCCACCACCACCCCCTCCTCACTGCACACATGCACCCCTGGCCTTCTCATCTCCAGACTCCTCCTCTCTTGGGACACATGGACACCTATATTTAGCACCATAACCTTTTAGTGCTGTGCAAACCTTTTAATGGCAGCTTGGGCAGGAAGCATGCGCGTGTATGAAAGTGAGTGGGTGACAGGACAGAGTTAATCTAACCTTAAAGAGAGTCGTAAAGAGTGTCATAGTGCATCAGACCTCAGTGGCTGAGGGTAAACTTTGAGAGGCCAGTGCAGTGGATTTAACTTCATGTTTTTGACAGGGTGCGCCTACAGACATCTACACATGACAGCACTCTCTGAATGCTGTAGGCTGGATTTTCTAACCACTCCACCTTCTACAGTTATCGCTGCAAGCATGCATGCAACAGCATAGCCTGATATTACTGAAACATTAGTTTTTCAGGTGAAACAGGGGTGCTAACACGTGAAACATGTCACAAATAGCTTGTCAAGTGCTCCTTTAGCTAAGTATGCTACCTGGAAGCATTGATACCCTATTTAAGACTGTAGTAGCATCTTAATAGCCTCATTAAGAGTGTAGAAAAGCAGTTATTTTACATTTAGGCGTACTTATTCTCCAGTGTTGGACTCTCCTGACTCTGCAGTGCAACACAGAGACGCTGCAGCTCCGGTCAGGTGAGCTGCTTCAGCGCACTGACCCAGTTTAAGTCTGCACCAGCTCGGTAGGTGTCCAGAGGTTTACCAGCTAACCTAGCAAGGTAGTGAGGTTAGCAACTGGACACATACTCGCTCCGAGCCGCTTTAACCGGCGGGGGGACGGCAGCAGCTCGTAGCTAAGTGTCACAGAGGTGTTACAGAGGTGCTCTTAAGCTGTTTTCGGAGATGTGAGGTGCAGTTTACCTGCTGAAGCAGTGCTCACAGTGCGCTCCCCTCTCATTCACCGTCAACACGTAGGAGTAGGCAGGGCAGGCGAACACCAGCTCCCCCACAGCGAAGTGCCTTACCGCCCGCAGGCCGCGGCCTCTGTCCGGGCTCAGGAACCTCTCCGTGCCCTCTATACCTTCGTTCTTCATGGTTTGTTGTGTTTACGGTCCTCCGGCCAGATACCGCCGACCACCACCTGTGTCTGCTGGCTGCTCTAATCAGCTTGTGGAGGAGCTCCTTCTTCCTCCGCGGAGCTCCGTGTGTCCGGAGAGTCCGTCAGCGCCCCCTGCCGGCGAGGAGACACCCGGACAGCTGGACCACTGATCCGCAGCTTCTGATCAGGCAGCTAAGGATAGAGAATTTAAACTGATTCTCTTTGGGTTTTTTTTTCACATTATAAAGATGTAAAACCATGTAAGATATTTTATACTTTTATATTTTTTGAAAATGCGAAAAAGGGAGAATTCTGTGTTTCTCTGACAGTCTAGTCGAGATTTCACCAGCCTCTTTAAAGTGGATTCAGATCTGGACTTGATCCAATGTAATCTGCATATGAAAAAAACAGTGACATTTCCCCCCTTTTTTGCATTTTCATAAATAGTATAAAGGTTTTACAAACAAGACACTGTAATTTAAAAAAAAAGTTTGCTTCTCTGGGATGATCTGGTTGAGATACAACAATACAAAAGAGAGTAAAGGACCAGATCCAATGTAATCTGCATAATTAAAAAAAGCAGTTTCCTTCTTTTGCATTTTCATAAATAGAATAAAGGTTTAACAATTCATAAACTGTGGTTTAAAGAATCTTTAACCCAGATCTGACACGTCTATATAAAGTGGTTTTAAATCTGGGCCTGTTCTAATGTGATCTATGTGCAGAAAAAGCAGTGAAATCTCTCCTTTTTGCATTTTCATAAATTCTGCTTTAAAGACTTAAGTTTCTCTCGTATAGTTTAGTCCAGATTTGACCAGTTATACAGTGGTTTTGGATGTGGACCAGGTCTAAAGTAGTCCAGATGTGAAAAAAAACACACAGAATTTTCACAAATAGAAAAAATGTTTCACCATTCAGAAACTGTGGTTTAAAGAATATTTAGCCTCTCTCCAATCAAGTCCAGACAGGATCTGTCTATAAAAATTGGTTTTAGATCTGGACCATGTCCAATGTGATCAGCAGGCGAAAGAAGCAGTGGAATCTCCTTTTTGCATTTTCCAAATTTTAAAGTGGGTTTCAGAAAGCATTACTGGTTTACTCAAAATGTCAAACACAGTTTTACATCTTTAAAATGTGGAATAAACGGAGGACAGATCGCCAAGTGCTGCATGTTTCTTTTAAAAATTCCCTTAACTGCAGAATCAGAAGCTACAAATCAGAGACAGCATGTTCTACTGCTCTGTGCTTTGGTTCCTGAAATCAACTAAATATATATTCAACACAACATAGGGATTATGTCTTACATGACTGCACAAAAAATGTTCTTGTGTTTTTTGTACCATGTTAGAGTGAAAAAATACAAAATATGTTGTTGTGCATTTGTTGTTTTGTTATTTCCATAATTGATAGATTATAGTTATATATTTGCTTATCTTCTTTCGGTTGTTGTCCTTGATTTAGTTGTATGTCGATACTTATACATTTGTTCAGTGTGTAAGATAGCTACTGGAACTACATTTACATTTTATGTATTTTCTTGTACACGTCTTGTCACACACTTTGACGATAAAGATGATTCAAATAATGAGAGACTTCAAATGTTTATATTAGGTTTAAGAAAGTAAAATATTTTTTGTGTGCAAATGTATATGTCAATGTGCTTCATCATCTGTCCAGATGATTTATTGGATAAATATAGAATTGTATTAAGTTAGTAGTAAGGCCCAGTAAGATAACACTGCATGACTAGAAGGGTCTTTACTAGAACAGTATTGAGTAGAGTTTGGAGTAGAATAACTCGACCGGCCTGCACAGAGCACGGACCACATGACTTGTCTGACTGAGAAGCAGACCTCATCACCCAACATCAAAGTTAAATGCCATGATTTCTTAGGCTGAATAAAAGCAAATCCCTGCAGCCTGGTTCCAAAATGTTGAGCCTCCCAGAAGACTGGGGGTTGTTACAGCAGCATGTTAATGATCCTAGTTTGGAAATGGATGTTCAAAATCATACGGTGTTTCATGGGTCCACAAATCTTTGTTTTTTCATATTAAAGAAACAAAGAAGAAAGTTTATACTGACTCATTATTGAACTTTCTAAATGTGAAGGGCCTTAAAACATAGACTTGACCTCAAATGTTAAGAAGAAGCACAGTATGATACACACGATAAACAAAGACGCTCGTTATCTTTGTCCACATGATAAACAAAGCCTCTGAAAATGTGTTTATACATTATGCATGTGAAACTTGGAGCTCACTACTTTAAGCATATTGCTTTTGTCCCAGTAACCCATCGCTGCTGGAGGAAATTTTATCCATCTGCATTGTGCTAAAACTTGAAGTTTTGTTTATCTCAAAACGACGCCAGCCAAAAGAAATCGAGATGAGTAAATACAGAAAATGTATTCAGTATATTTTGTGGTTATTAGGGCCACAATATGCTGCCATGGAAAGAATTCATTACAAGTCTGTGAGGATGTTTACTCTAATGCTGCTTCCAAACATCCAAACAAGAGCAGCAAAGTTTGACTGACGGATAGAAAATGTTCCTTCTTTAAATATTAAAACCTCACAATACATGTAAAATTAATGCACAGCTGCCACATTGTGCTTCTTGCAAGAAACCCCCCCCCCCAAAAAAAAAATTAGAGGACTGGCTTACCCCCACCTAACAACCTGACTCATTAACATTTAAGCATTTTAAAGCAGCAATATGATGAAAGTTTGTGGTCCATCTAAAGCTACATAACACTAGTATATTCTATATTTGGGGGTATGTTTGTGTGGTTCGTATGTATGAGCAGACCAAAACATTTCACACCATTTAGTTTATATATATATATATATAAATGCATTTATTTAAGTTAATCATTTCTCCTCATTCAAATTTGAATTTCTGCAGTATCTATAAAACAGGGAACAGTTAGAAGCGCTGTACAGTCTGACAACAAAACTAGGAACCGCGGCTGAGTACACTGTGTATATATGTACATACTGTACACACACTGATGTAGGTATATACAAAAATATACACTTTTACATATGTGACCCCTCGTCATTCAACAAATCCACATTCCTCTTAGAAAACACACCACGTCCCTCCCCGCCGATTACTGCTTCATCTGGTATCAATCATGACAGGTTGATGAGACTTTTACAGTATATTTTCTTATGCGCATGTTCAGCCCCTCTTACTCGCATATGCTGTTACAGTCGCTTTGTAGCAAAAGATGGAGAAGCTTAAGCAGTCCTGAGCTGGATGTCTCAGCAGGGCTTTTCACATATCAGAGAGGGCTTTTCTTCTGTTAATCCTAAGAGGGGATTTGAGGTGGGTCGAGAGGGGAAGATGTCCCGGCTGCAGGACAAATCATAACCTAACTCTTATCCCCGTTTAAAGGAAAAGCTGACAGAGCACAAATCTTGACCTTCACGCCTCCTCTTTTGTCGAACTCCATTAAAAATAAACCATTGATTGTTTCCCTCCAAAACACAGTGAGTATGAATAAAGTCCTGCTGGCTCAGTGGGGAGGATGCTCTTGTTTACCGACTGGTGTTCAGTTATTTTCCCACTTTTAATGCTAATAAAGACGCCCGTCTGCAAGATTGTCAGCACTCTTCTTCTCTTTGATTAATGCTTTTAATGATTTCCAAATACAGAGTTGGCTCCATCTCAACAGGCCTTTTGCAGACATTCTGGCTTAAATGCATTACATAACTGATGTTCACAAATCTAAAGACGTCAAATAAGGAAATAACCCATTTATCATAATAAAGCTGACACCGGATCAGCAGCTAAGAGCAATCCTCCCCTCAGCGTCTCCAACAGGTTGAACTGAGACTGGAGAGAACAATAAGAAACACAACATACTGTAGGCAAACCAACACTGAATCAGTCCTCTAGGACTCATTCTCGACCTTCCACAGACTTTTACCCCTTTCCTCATTCTTCCTCACACAGACAACTCAGGAAGGAACTTTGGCACATTGTGCTAAAGATGTAAACATTTAATCATCCAATCAAAATGATGCGCTGGACTCCTTAATTATTACAGTCATTTCCTCTGTTGTATAACATAAAAAGAATAAAAAATGAAATAGCAAAGTTCTCATCTTCACAAGAATAAGACTAGTTTTAAAAAGAAAAGGCTTCCAACAACACATGTGCCCTGGTCACGCAGGTGTGTGCAGTTTGGTTCTCGTGCCTGATCTGTGGAGCAGCTACGCTCGTTTCCACCACCCGGCTAGCAGAGTCAAATCAACAGGTTATAAAACAAAAGACAAGAAAATGTGAATTAGAAGGAAATCAGAAACTCTCTGGCTGTGAATTGTGCATCAGAAATTGACTACCTCAAGTCCCTCTTTTTTTTTTCTTTCTCAGCTGGCCAACTGTGTGCACAGTAAGTGTGGCATTAGAGGGCGCTATACACCACAAAAAACATCAGTACACTGCCAATCTAGGCTGAGATCCTAAACCTCCCACACCAACTGAGGAGCATCAAGATTTACTGACACATCAGTGCAGGGGAATTGCTGAATTGTGCTGAGGAGGTTGCAACATTTATACATTAATCTAACCCACGAACAGATCCTCATTTGAACCCAGTGAGGATCAAGGAAAAGAAAATGAATAATTCCTTATTTATCCCAGAACATCACAGATTTTAGATCCGTCCTATGAATGATCTTCATTTTTACGCAAATTCAGAATCAGCTGAATAAAGATCATCTATATTAGTACCACTCCTGCAACATGTGAAATTAAAAAGTTTGATTTTAAGAAATTCAGTTTGCCAGGAGCGCATTGAAGAGCTTTGTGTGCATTTAGTGGGCTAAGGGGGAAATAATATGAATCAGAAGGCATGCATCTGCACACTTGCAACGAAATGAAATGTCTATCTGAGGCCTTAAACACACGCTTGAGGAAAATGACATTAAAACTTAAATTCCAATCAACTCTTCTTCAGAATTCCAGCATTCTTCAGAAATTAAGACACTGAAATTATTCCATATTTGTTTGCATCTTCCAAACAGAACGGTGGACTTTCCCAGAATTTAAAAGTAAATCCCCCTCCTGATTACCATGAAATCTAACTGAAGCCCTAAATCAGGTTTGAGCCTTTGAATCTGGTCTCCAAGGCAACGCAAAACTTTCCTGACGTCTAGTCGAGTCTCTCTCTGGAGCCATATGTGTGGGTCCTGTGCCTCGCAGCACAATGCAGCAACCTATCAAGTCACAGGATAGGCTTTAATAACCAGCTGCAGCTTCAGCTGACCTTCACTCCCCTCACTCTGCTTAATGATCAACGTATAAAACAAGGAAAAAAATCTGGTAAAAAGAAACAAAATGGCAGAAAACAGTGACTGAGTAGAAGCTGCAAAACTATCAGACAACACAGCAAACATGACCATCTGTCTTTGTCAGTTGGCAGGTAAAAAAAAAATATCTAAAAAGCTTTAACAAGAAAAGATGTGAATGTGCGATGTGAATGAGACGGACTGAAGAAAACGAGAGAATGTTTGACAGAAGACTTGAGGTTGCAACGTCTTTCTAGTTACTCTAACTAGGAAATGTATGACTGTTATTGGTCTGTTTATCTGTTCAGAGATGGTTTGTGTTAATGTAGTTGCCAAGTAATGAGTCACTCCAAATTTAATCACAACCAATTTCCCCAACTCCACCATCATTACTCATAAGTGACTAACAGCACTGAGGATCACAGCAGTGAAGATGAAGTGATGATGAAGTCCAAGAAAAAGAATACAAATACACAAAAGGCATCAGGTAATGGACTCAAACAGATAAATGTACTGTGAATGGTATCAGTAACACCAGCTAGTAACAAAAACTAAAAAGTGGCACCATGCTGTGATACCGAAATATTGTTGCTCTGAATAAAGTAGCTCGCTCAAACGAACAAGAAAAGTGTTCTTATTTCTACTTTGTATCAGCAAAAACTGAGTTTTTTTTCTTGCTTGTGCAATCAGAAAAATCTGCTCACCTCCAGCAGGAACAGAGTGAGGACAAACAGCAAAACCTTGTTTATTGCAGTTGCAAACTTGGGAACAGATGGCTCATCTACCGGGCACAATGGAGAAAAAAATATGTTGATGCAAAACACTACTGACTGAGTGCAAATGTGGGAAAATGTCGGTGATACATGCGGTTAGAAGGCGTTTCTCAGAACACATGTGCATGCACATTTCACAAAGTGTGACTGCAGTCAGGACTTTTCTTTTTGCATGTCATCTGCTGGAATAAGCAAGGTTTTACTGTGTTAATGAAAAGGGAGACCTCTGTATGAATTAACTTTAAATTGTTACTTTCCTCTTTGAAGTGTAGCATGTATAGAAAATGCTGAGCTTCCTTCTTTAACACAAGCTGTGTGTGCACGGTGGAGAAATACTGATCTCAATCGTGCCTATGTGAACTGTAAAATATTGTGTATCTCATTATGTTGTTATTATGAATGTCACTTTTATCTTGCTCTAGAGAAGAAGCTGCAACATAAATCCAGTTTGGATGTGAGCATTAGACCTCCTACAATGGCAACATAGACACAGGCAGAGAAAATTATCTGTGCAGAGAAAAAAGAAAAGGTTGGTAAACTGAACCGCTCCACAGGGAGCAGTCGGAGAGCAGCGCGAGTATGCAACAAAAAACTGTTTTCATCGCTCCTCTGGTCTTCCTGAAACCCAACACATCCTTTTCAAATTTGGTTCCTTTATGAGAAAGAAGTAAACAAACAAAGAAAAAAGACTGATAAGAGATTTTTTTTTTTCCTGTGTGTTTTCTTCGGCAAGATAGAAGTGTAGCAGTGAGGATGCTGCAGCAGCTACAGCCTGAAGACAGACAGTAAAACCTCCAGGGAGGGCTTCACCACACTTGCTGGTTTCACCCCCCATGCAAAGTAGAGAAGCACCTCCCTGAACCCCTTCACCTGCCCAAGACACAAACCGTAGAAAAAGAACTGTATAGAAAACAAAGCAGAACACAGAGCGCTCTTCTCTTCTCTCTGCTTCGCCTCTTTTCTCTGTTGATCCTGTAAACCAACAAGAGCAAATAAAAGGAAAAGCTCAGGGAATCGAGTCCATTCCCTCCTTCACATCACTCAGCACCTAGACCTCCCCGATAACCACAACCCGAAGCCTTCGTCTGCTGTTACAGGATTCTCTCAAGAACCAAAAAAATGCTCCTGCAAGTCTCCGTGGAGAATTAAACAGCGAGAAATAAAAAACATGAATAAGAAAATAAAATAATTAAGAGTTCAGTTTCACCAGCATTAAAGAAAGTAATAGAACAAAAAGAGAATTCACTGGTCATTTGCCTCTGGAACCATCAATGAAAAAACACTGAGGTATGTAGTTTGAAACAAAAGCCTTTTCATCGCTTTTATCCTCATCATGATCATCACTGTCACCATCCATCCACCACATACAGTCAGTTTCCTGTTTACTCCATTGTGGCCTACAAGCCCCTCCCCCAGGGGGCGTGGCTCGTCGTTTTAGGGCAGGGGGTGAGGTGGGGGAGAGGGGTGTACGCATGACTGGCTGCACCTCTGCGGAGGAGGAGGAGCAGGAAGGATCCACGAATCCACCGAGTTTGTCTTTCTCCTTGAGTCTATCCATCTTCTTATCTCAGAGTCTGTTGGTGTCTCTATCCAAGTCTTCCCGGGGTCTGTAGCGCCCCCTATGATTGTAAATTGAGGGTGAACTTCCACTGTTGGTTGAGGCTCGGGCTGCAGACTTCCACAGTGAGTCCGCCCATCCTGGCACTGCGGCTGTCCAGGCAGAGGTTACTGCCCACATGACGGAGCTTCGAGTTGGACTCGATCTGCTCCCATTTCTGGATGGAATGAACAACAGCATAGAGTCACAAATACAACAAGCAGAATCCTGCTCTCTTCTGTGATGTGTTTATTTTTCCTTTACCTGTCTGCTGTCATTCTCTCGACAGCCTTGTAGTTTGATGAGGGAGCCAGCTGTTCTGTCCACCACCGTCAGACAGAGGTCCATATGTTTTACTGATTTATCCTTGGTTAGGGCCCATTCCTTTACAAAAAGGAAACATAAAAACATTAGTATTCATACCTGGGTGTGCGACGCTCTGAGTAGAGTTTTAACCGATAATATAAGTCCTGATCAGACACAACAATAAAACAACTGACAGGTAAAGTGTATAACATTGATCTTGTTGTTACACTGCAACTTTCTGCTAGGAAGTACTGGGTCCTGGCTTTCCTGTGGATGTTGCTTTGACATGGACCAACCACCTAAACATTGTTACAGACCAAACAATGGCAACAGCACTCCCTGATGACAGCAACCCTCCCCCCAGCAAGACAATGCACTCCGCCACACTGCAAAAACTCCCCAGGAACACGATAAAGAGCCTACCCAAGGCATTGACTTGGCTTCAAAACTCCCCAGAACCCAAAGGAAGCACTGCCAACATCCCGATGCCAGACACCACAGGACACCTCCAGGCGTCCATGGAACAAGGGGGACTAACACGATGCATTTGGTTTTAGTGTTGTGGCTGATCAGTGCAAAATGTTGGCTATTATCATGTCCTGATGCTATGTGTATTTTAATAACTGAACATGTTAAAGTACTGCACATTAAAGACCACAAGATCAAACCAGCAGGTATGGCTTGATGGCTGAGCAGCTTTACAATAGATAAAAAAAACTAAATTTGTTTCATCTGAAGGTCAATTTTTGCATGGAAGTAATTGTACATAAAAAATCAGCTGATTCTAAGAAGGTCTAAGGAATGGGAACTTATTATGAACTGGTTGATTGATGATCTATGGAATGACTCAAAAAATAAGGCATACAAGTCTTTTTAATAAAAAAAAAAAAAGATTTAAGTCTGCTTTAGTGGTAAATGGTCTCAACTAAAAAGCACTTTTTAACCTTTGCTAGGTTCTCCAAAGAGCTTCACAACATGTTTTTCATTCATCCACACACAAATGGTGGCAGAGCTGCCATCGGGAGCAACTTGGGGTTCAGTGTTTTGCATAAGAGCACTTCGACATGTGGAATGGTCAGCATCCAACTGCCAACCTTGTGATTTACGGAAGACCCCCTCTACAACTAGAGCTATGGCCAAAACATATATGGCAACTGTCACAGATCAAATCAAACAGACTTTTACAGAAACAAATAAAGCGCAACCCTGCTCTCTGTTATGATTTATATAATTTTCAGTAGGTATTTCCTTTATAAGGGTCCAGTCATTTCGATTCAACAAACAATAGTGGCTTCATTTTATTCTAACTGACATCCAGTGGAAGAACTGTCCATCAACATGTTGCCCATAGAGCTGCACTGTCCATCACACAGTAATTAAGCATGACGTCTTTCTTAGCCAAGTCTGCATTTAATCTCAAGTTTAATCTGACGCGGCAACTTTTGTTTTTTTAAAACTGAAAAACTACTCATGAGGCAAGAATTGCAAAATGGTGAGGGCGAAACAGACGTGCAAAGCCAATGGTCTATAACTCCGAGTGACAGCAGTTTTCTGCTCTACACCTGTCATTCTATTTTAGGAGAAACACTATTTGAGAAACTGCTGACAGAACAACATGAGTGCAAGCATATGCACACACAAGACACCCCGTACACCCTCCACATTTAAAGAGCTCCAAGAAACGTACACTTCCTCCACGAACAATGTTGAAATACTTCAATGTGCACATATTCTGTATTTACATTAAAGTTTCAGTAGACGTGTTTGCAGTCGAGCGGTTGTAAACTGCATGTATTGAGTTTTTACTGACTGCAAGGAGATACTTGGTTTCTCATCTGACCTTTCAGTGAAAACATTTTTTCTCTTTTTGGTGACTACAGTTTTCCTAAAAGCATCACACTGTGTCTAACGCGTGACCTTTAATAGCTGAATCCATTCACATACCCCCCTGTGCTCTCACCACATGTACCACCACCTGCCACCCAGGTGTCTCTTGAGTGAGGATTTCACAAGCTGACCTGCGTGTGTCGTCGTGGTAACGCTACCTGGTTTCCCCCGGCGTTGTGACATTCATAGACGCCCACCACCCCGTCTGCAAAATGGCCCAGGGTGTCCAGACAGTTTCCTCCCTGCTGCAGGGCTCCGAAAGCAATGTCCTGGTGATCTGGGACCCTGAACACACACAGAAGAATCTATTAAAATATTCCTGCTTTATTAATCAGGAGGACAGAGTGGATGGTAGCACTAAAGAGGGCAGGAAGAAGGTGACGGATAATGAAAGACAAGAAGAGAGTTTTTCTCTTGACAAAGAGAACAATGCAGCTTTTATATTTATGTGATCTGAAAACATTCAGACTTAGATCTGTTACACTTATACTTTATTAAACTCATTCATGTAAGTGACAAATTGCAAACCTGCCAGAATGTAATAATGTGCTTGAATCATAACTGCTGCTAATGGTTAGTCATTAGTGTCACTACAGTCATTTGAGAGTCTTATTGAAGTGTAAAACATTATATCCGAGCACACAGGAGATCACAGTCGCACTGCGAATCCTGGCTGAGCTGTCGTCTCGTACAAACCCAGCTGTGGCTCAAGTTCCTAAATGAAATTCATCTCTCGTTATATATTACACTATATTATCATATTACAAAAAAACAGCTTTCATTTTCTTACCTCAGTTCAGGGTAGACGTTCTCCAGGTACCATTTAAAAGGCTTGCAGGCTAATCTCTTCTTCATCTCCAAGCGACTCTGGATACTGAGAGAGAGAAAGAGACAGTGAGGAAAGAGTCCATCACTTCTAGTTTTCAATATGTCTCTAAAGTTTGATTGAATTATAGCCCTCGTCAGTCATTCTGTGAGGGGCAGGAGGTGGAGGCCCAGGGCATGTCTGAGGCTACATCCTGTGGGGAAAATAACTGCTTTGACTGGCACTAGAGGAGAGATGCCAAGTATGTTCCCACAAGGTCGCATAATAAGTATTTTTATCGTTGTATGGCTACACTGTATGAATGTTTGAGAGCTTGCTGCTGTGCTGCCTTCTGTATGTGTGGTACAAAACAGCTGCAGGCAAAAGCTAGTATGAAAAAAATGCAGAAAACACTTAACTAAATCAATAAATGGAGTCCAACGATGTGTTAACATGTGTTTAAATCTGACCTGCTGCAGTGCCTGCATGTGTCATCCTCTGGAGGACATGAATGTTAATCCACCCAACAGTTTTTGAGGTATTTTTAATGGTGGACCACTGATATAATAATCCCCCTGAGCCACGCCGCAAGCATGGCCAACAACAAATCCTGTTTTATTATCTCTCTACACATTTCAATTAGCTTTGCTGTCTGATCCGCGCTCCACTTTACCACTGCCATTTGTGTCCATCATGCTCTTTAGCTTTGGCGCATGCTGTCACTGATGTCCCTTTAGGACATCAAATAATGTGGCAGTCTTTGAATGGTGCAAATCCGGCACCGACTTTTTGCCCTCATTAACTGCCTCATGTCACTTTAATACAAAGGGAAAATGACATCTTTTACAGCTGACATACTTTTAATTGGCAATACAATTAATATGCCCATTCATGTGGCTGCCTTTGTAATTTTATGATCTGGCTACATCGTTATGTCCAGCTCCTGCAGGGACAATACTTCATGGTACTTACTTTCCGTAAGGGACATTTCTTGCTGAAGGGACGGCAGCATAGTAGAAGTTTTTGTACTCATCCATCCACACCTCTGCTGCTCTCCTCGTGTTCCTGAGAGAGGGGCGAGAAGAAGGAAAATAAGACAAGGTGAGGGACAGGAAGGAAATGGAGAGAGGTGTGATGGAGCATGGACAAAAGGAGACATGAAACAAGGTGAAAATGAGACCAAGAGTAGGTGAGGAAAAGTAAGGATGGGGAAAACAGAGAAAGAGAGGAGCAGAGTGAACAACAGGTATGTGTCAGACTGTACCAGTGTTAGGTGGAGCTACGCCCAGATAGAACCAGTCATCTCCAAACTGGACTTGCTCTGTGTGTGTGTGTGTGTGTGTGTGTGTGGTTTTGTTAGAAACATGACACGACAAAGACAAGCACTCTCACACACTCATACACCCCTACAGCCATAAGAGGGCAGAGTTCTACTGGTTACACACATGTGAATATGTGTTTATTTTTCCAGTTACTGCAGTCACTGGTCAACAGAGTGAATGCTGCCAAGCGAAGCAAAGTGCTGACATGACGTCCTGTGACACTTTTTTTAATTTTAATTTTTCTGGTGATGTAAAAGCCTACTGTCAGACTGTGTGTCACTTGGTGTCAGTGTAAAATACGACTTGTTCATACGTGCTTTCTACAGCAGGGTTTCAAAGTGTGACACTGTTGGCCGTCCCTCTGAATGAATCAAGACAAATGCGGTGTAAATTGTTGCGTTCGGGTGCTAACAAAAGCACCATAATAGCCTGAGTGAGTTGACACTGAAACAAGTCTCCCAGATTGGAAACGTCAGGACAATAACTAGTTTATATTGGCCTGACTATTGCTGAAGTACACAAACACAGAGGCAGACAAGCTCTTTAATTAATTTACTGGTGTTACTTTTGGGGAAGTGAGCTGCTGTGCTTCATAAACCACATCTATCTCAGGCAGCAGGATGAGCTGGCTGCACAACTGCAATGTGTGACATCCTGTAAAGCTCTTCAGATCTGAATGAAAATGTATAAACTCAACACGCTGAACCTAACTTTGACCTCTCTCAGCACAAGACAAGTTGCTTACAGATGGAGTAAGTAGTTAATTAATTAGCAACCATTCTGATCATACCTGATCATAGTTAATCGTATTTTTGAAAATTAAAGTGAAAAATCAGTAACAGCAGCAACATTGTAGGTCCAATATAAACACTGCTGGGCTCTGTGGATTAGTGGAACTTGAAAGAATTTTGAAACACAACCAGTCTTCTTATTCTTATCATCAGGTCAGTGAGAGATTTTAAAAAACTCCAGCTAAAATAAAATTTTTACTTCCGCCGGATCAAAACCATAAATGTGAGTAAATAACAGCCCTATAATGATGAGTCAGTGACACTGATGTTATTGAACCTGCTCTAAAAATGCTCATCTGCAGCCCAGTTGTAGTTGTAGTTGTACTACGTGGCCACTTCATTCAATGTGTCATGCTTGGAAACCTTTGAAAACTGGCAGCGGTTGTGGTTTTATAACAGATACAGCCTGGTCCCAGTATAGGAACCTCTTGGGTGGCAGGAGGTTAATGCCAGTCATAAAAAACAAGCAACCCAAAGATGTCACCTTAGTATTAAGTAAGTTCTCATGGGCTTTTTTGTCATTTCTATGGTATTTTTCATAAATTTAGTTTGGTTATTACACTGTCTATTGAACAGGGGTTAAATAGAGTGCACAATGCATGTATTAAACCAGATAGAACTAAAAACTATGAAAGCTATAAAGTCTGTCCCTGATAGGAGGTCATTTGTAGGGGTGGTTAAAACAGTACAATCAGAAAAGAACAGACACTACGAGGGAGCACACTGTTATTAATCTACACATCATTAAAACAAACTCTTCAATCAAGAAACTAATCAGACTAAGTGAAGATGAAAATAATTGTCTGGTGCAGCCTTAAACTGGGCAGAGACGGAAAAACTGTGAGGTCCAGTGAGTCATCAAATATACACATGTTCTGCAGCAGACAAGAAGTACATCTTGTACCTGTGAGTCTTTAAAGTGTCACTGTGGTGACATATTCGAGGAAAGCTGCCTTCAGCGCTGCACTCTGGGGCGTTGGACAAAAAAATGACTAAAGTGCCTAAATGAGCCTTTTGCATTCTGTAGAGGAATCTAACATTGAGGAGCACTTTTGTCTCAGCGAGGCTTCTGCTAATGTATTTCCAGACATTTCCAAACGCAGCACTCCTCACTAGAAGCCTTGAGAGATGATCGGCTCTGGCATCTTAAGGTCAGATGTTGCAGCCGGATGCCATTTCAGTATTTTAAGGATTTACGAGTGATCATTTTCAACGTGCGACCCCCTTCCTCTCCGCAGAAATCGCTGTATTTTATCCTCACCCACCGTCACCCCGGCATTAGAGACACGGGATGACATTTATTTAAGTCTACTGGGGCTCTTCTTCACATTGATTGTAAGCTGGTCCTGTGTCAACATGCCCATTATAACTTGGCTGTGTTGGAAATGCTGCTCCCTGAAGAACCATTATAATGTCATCCAGGCACACAAAACAGGTGCTGTCTGGAGCTCCCCAGAGTCACGGCCGGCAGCCACAGAGATGCTGCCCGAGACTTTATTCAGGCCGAAGGGCAACGTGTTGAACCGAAGCAGCCTCGAAGCACAGATGAAGCTTCTCCGCACTGTGACGGAGGAGAAACCGCTGTCAATTAATAAATCACGTCTTGAATTGTTGGAAAGGGTTACGCAACTACTTATGCAGATGAAAACATAGTCGTCCGCAGGAGATGTCGAAGTTCTGATACGGTTTGATCCAAAGTACATGCAGAGTTCTTTGTTTGCATCCATTCAGGAACATCTACTTCATAGTTTAGAAGTACTGGCCAAGCAATAACACATGAGTGCACTTCCATTTATGTGGCAGGATTAACTCCTACATCTCGAATTGTCATATTGTGCAGCTGAATGACTGCCAGTGAAAACGGCCTCAAAATGACTGTTTCCGACCCCAATTTAAGATAATGATGAGCCGATTCCAAAGATACTCTGCTCGTTCATTTCTAATGCTCTTCATTCCTTGGTTTTCCCCTTTGCTTCACACGTCGTTGGGAAGACCAGAGAACCCACAGCCATTTTAAATTCCCTGTTATCTGTTTGTTGATCCACCCACATGTTCTTAATCAGGACCATGAGGGTTTTGTTTGCTGGGCTCCTTTCCAAGGGTGGTTACTTGTGGTTGGAGACTGTTCCAAAGGACAGATCCATATCTTCCCATGTATCATGTTTCCCCCATTAGTGGCACGCACTGATTATTTATGGTGTCACGTTCAGCAGAGCTCTGAAGGGCAGCACATGCAAGGACACATTTTCCATATTTAAAAAGAGCTTTTCTTTCCAAATTTGAAGGCAATTTTCCCTGTGATTACTATTTTATTGTATTTTAATTGATGGTGCTTTGTTATAATTGTCCAACACTGGTTTGGTTCTCAGAGCTTTAATAAAACTCAATAATGTATGTTGGGTCATTTACAAACCGCAGCCACAGAAAATAATTTACTCTGCAGCACTTTGAGTAAATAACTATGGCACAGAAATCAGAGGTGATTTGATCATAAAGAGTCACATGGAGGGTGAAACCCCACTAAAAATACAAAACGCATCATTACAATATACTGGCAGAGCACCCTGACATTAGACAGGACAGTAAATTAAAAGCCATTTAAAGTTATAGTTGTCATAAAAACGATGCTGCTTAAAAGAGGAGATTTAGTAGATGTTTGAAGCTTTCGATCACGTCACATGAACTTCATCGGCAGTTATCATGACATTGTTTGAATTTCCTTTCCTCGGAACACTTAAGACTTCTCAACAATTTGGAAGCCTTAAAGTCGAGACCTAAGGTTAATTCTTGACTTTAAATCTCACATAAAGGTCCACTTAATAGCTCTTCTGAAGCTTTCAATCATATTATCTGATCTTCAAGTATACAGAGAAAGTGGAGATTTTTAATTCAGTCCATTGTTACACTGTTGATAGTTGGTCTACAAATAATAATAAGGAAATAGGGAAATTATTATTGTTTGTAGAGCAACTATCAAAAGCAAATCTCTCATTTCACACATTTCATAGAGAAAAAAAATCCCAAAATCAAGAAATGGAAGAGAAAAACATTTTTACAGACCAAATTTTAAAAAACAGATAACTGGTATTTCTGATGGACAGAGATGCAAGTGTAGGATCTTCTTAGATACATCTGTCAAGAGACATTTTTAAAATTGCATACAGAGGATGTTTACATTGAATCAGCAGAGTTGAGAGCTGAGAAAATAATCCTGCTACAGACTCTGTTTAAAAGTTCCTCTGGGCCTTTCACTTTTATCACATGATCTTCATCAGCACATGAGTTGTCCTATTAACTTTGAATTAAAAATCTCCTCTTTCTCTTTTTCATTTTGCACTTTTATCCAAAGCTCTATCACACCTTTGGTCCATATTCACCTATTCACACACACATTAACACACCGATGGCATTCGAGGAACTGAACCCTAAGAGCGGAAACTGCAAACTCTGTGAATGACCTGCTGTCGAGCTTCAGTAAATAAATGACAAATATAATACGAGGAATCTGACTGGTAAATGAGTGTTCAATCCTCTAGGTGTGTGTGTGTGTGTGTGTGTGTGTGTGTGTGTGTTACCTCGCAAACACCGTCCCACTGCCACCAGGGAAGGTGTACGGATGTTGCTTTCTGAAGACGTGACCAACTCTGCTGCAGGGGATGATCTCCAGACTGCCTCCACACTGCCACACACGAAACGAGATCTCTAAAACACACAAACACACATACAGGGAAAACCGGTTAATTATTACAAGAAGTTTGTAAGAGGACTGGTGGTGAAGTTAATTCAGGATGTCTGCACCATGTAAATATTTGCAGTGTGTTGAGGTTGCATCAGGTTCTCTCTCCAACATTGTGTGCATTTGAGTTAAGTGTCGTCTAAACGAGCACACGAGTAAACCAGTGTCTGAACTGTCAATCCACTTCTGATTCATTGTATCGCCTCGAGAGGAGCGTGAATCACTCTGTCAGCTGTTTATTCTTACCAATTTCCCAAATGAATTCAGACAAAAGCGACAGGGAGACTCAGCCGCTATTATATCATTGTACTGCCTGCAAATGATCGCTATTGTCTACACTGCAGTTATTTTCATTCGACTCTAATCGTTATCACATTACCACTGTAATTTTATAAGATCAACTGTACTGTGGTGGGCTCTTCTACCCGGATGTGACAGCCAAATTACTGAAGGATTTTCTATTTATCATGCTCTTGGCATGGAAACGCAGATGATCTCATGAGCTGAACAGAGCGTGAGACAGATCCATGGTGCTACTTTAGAGTCCAAATCTCACAGGAGAGGCGATTTCATAAATGGGCAGGAATATGTGTTTTTCCGAGCCCAAATCACGGCATTTATGAGGGAAGGAAATTACATTTATATCTGAGCAAGACTAAAACTGCCTCTGTAGTCACTGATTAAACCCCTGAAAACTCACCTCTGTGTATTGAAAATCCTATATTTAGATTTTTTTTTGCCATTAAAAACATAATTTCCTTCTTTAAAATTACTTTAAAGATGTAACTCAACACTGTTGCTTTCTCTAAAATGTGAGGATCTACAAAGTTCCTTCTTTTCTCTTCACCCACCACTCCTCACTCGCAGCAGCCCGAGCACACCAGCTCACCCAGGACTCTGCTCAAAGACTGTAAAACTACTCTACACTACACAATGGCAAGTTGTAATATTTCAGTAATTCAGACATGCATGTTCGAACCGGAGACAAATTCTTTCTTTCTTTTTTTTTAAGATTTATTTTTGGCCCTTTATGCCTTTAATGGATAGGACAGTGGATAGAGTCGGAAACGGGAGAGAGTGGGGAAGGACATGCGGTAAACGCCCGAGGTCGGAATTGAACCCGGGACACCCGCTACGCCTCAGCACTTGGGTCACGCGACATAACCATTAGGCTATCGGGGCGCACCCGAACCGGAGACAAATTCTGAGGAATAATGACACAGAAAGCAGCACACAGCCATTTAACAGGATCAGTTTCTTAGATTTGTTACTTATGAAACCGTGGAAGTCTAAGTCTATGTTTTTGAGACTGTCATTGGTACGCTACAGATTAAAGGTGAAAACACTCAATTGACTGCATATTTTGTCTCCCAGTATATAAAAAAAACCCATATGGACAACTATTCGCTGGCTAAAAAACATCATTTTAACATTTTGGGAAACATTTATTCAGTTTCCTGCAGAGAATGAAATGAAAATGACTCTCATGTCTGTACGCCGCACCAAGCTCCATCTTATCCTAAAGACCTTATTACCTTAACAGAACACTTCACTCACAGAGTGCAGGTGTACTTGTGGTAAGTAGAATTTCCAAAAGCAAAATGGGAAGTAGAGCCTTCAGCTGTCAGGCTCCTCTGCTGTGGAATCAGCTCCTAGTTTGGTTTCAGGAGGTAGACACCCTCTCTTCTTTTAAGATCAGGCTTGAAATTTTCCTTTTTGATAAAGATTATGGAACTGGCTCAGGTGACCCTGTACCATACCTAGCATTAAGACTGGTATGGTTCTGTCCAAAAGGAAGAAAACCCACCTTTCATTGCCTAACCAAGAAACAGTCCATGTACTGCACTCCATGTACAAACATAAGGTTCCAACAAACTATAACACCTCCCACTACATCTTTGTTTCTTTATTATTTACACAACTGTCACTTTTCATGCGTACTAATGAATCCAAATCTGTGAATTAAGACTAAATAACTGTAAACACTTGATGTCCAAATGAGGAAGAACGTGTTCTTTTCTGGTATTATCTGATTGAACTGATTACTGCTGTTTTCTGTCTTTGTGTTAGCTAAGCTCAGTTAACTAGCTGCAGTCTTATACTAAACAAACAGATCTGAGAGTGCCAAACTTCTCCTGCCAGAAAGTGAAACAGTTATTTTCCAAAGTATCGAACTAATCTATAAAACCATCTGAAAATATTTGTCAAAGCCAGATGCTGATAGAGGACCAGACAGCCAAGTGTATTGATGGTAACTGTTGAAAGGAGTTTCTGTTTATTTTCTCAATCTGCTACTTTAGTCACCTCTAAATCGTTCTCTCTTATCTAATTTTTGTTATTTTCGCTCATCGAGAATTTCTATTCTCCTGACATCCATTAACCACTATCATCATCATTCTACTGCGGTTTTCCTGAATGTGCAGCACTCACCCAGGTTCTCTCCTCCCCATACATCCATCATCATGTCATACTTCCCCAGCTGCTCAAAGTATTCCTTATCCATGACAAATAGGCCTCCTGCTATCATCGGAGTCCTGCAGAGGCAAAGAGAATAGAGGGCCGAGGAGGTTAGGAGTGTTTCAGGCTGTGTTTGAGCGTTCAGGTGAAAGTCTGGGTTTCTTACTTTATTGGGGCGATGGGGTTTCCTTGTCTGGCTCGTCTCTGCTCCAGAGTCATGTAGTCCCATTTAAACACCAAATTCCAGTCGAAGCCTACCAACAAAAACACACACACACACACACACACAAAGGAACAGCACAATTATAACCATTAGCTGGGATGAAGTAGCAGTCTGGTTGTATAATTAGGTTTGGCAGGTTCATATTAGTCGACTGGCTACATCAGCAGTTGCCTGATTTCACATGTCTGTAAGTGTTTGGGTGTCGGCAGAGAGAGCCCTTCAACTAACAATAGACTACATGGCTGCCAACTCAAATAATTTGGAACATTAAATTTTAATTTGATTAATTATTAATGCAAAAAAAACAAATTACAGTTGATTTTGTGTGAGTAAAATGTTAGTTCAATGATTAAACAAGCTAAACAAATATTTTGTTGTTGTTGCTGTGAACAGTTTCTGGTTCTAGTGTGCAATGCATTGTGGGTCAGCAGTGTCCACAGTTTACATCACACTAGACAAAGATGTTATAATGTACACTGACATTCAAATGAGTGACAAATTAAAGGAAAAGTAAGAGTAAATGAGGAACACAACCAATGGCACTGCACGGTACAATAAGGTAACAGTGAAATGTGTTCTGTGGCAGGTATGAAACTGCAGAGCACGTCCAGATGATTCTGATTTTGTTGGAGGCAGGAGTTTCAGTCACAAAGACTGCTCAACTCGTACCAACAGGGACAGTAGCTAAAGTGACATCTTCATTTAGATCTATGGAATATACACCGATCAGCCACCACATTCTGACCACTGACAGGTGAAGTGAATAACATTGATCATATTGGTACTATGTGGTGTTCTGCTGGAAAAACCTTGGATTTTAACATCCGTGTTGATGAGACTTAGACACCCAAATAAACATTGTCCCAGAACAAGCACACTCCCTCATGCAAATGGAAATCCCAAATGTCACTGGCCTACCCCCGCAGGAAAATGCACCCCACCACATGGCAACAACATCAAACAATCAGGAACATCTTGAGGAACATGACAATGGCCCAAGATGTTGATTTGACCTCCAAACTTCCTA
Source organism: Chromis chromis (assembly GCA_900302755.1). NCBI lineage: Eukaryota > Metazoa > Chordata > Actinopteri > Pomacentridae > Chromis > Chromis chromis. The sequence continues at coordinate 354 of OMNN01051479.1, read as the reverse complement.
GACCCCATTGTGATCAAGCATCAACAGGATGCAGTGGAACAAGTTTGATTGACAGAGGCCCCACTGCACAAGCCAGAGTACCCAAAGGATCCACTGCCAACGTCCTGGTGCCAGACCCCATAGGACACCCTGAGAGGTCCTCTTGTCCATGCCCAATGGTTCAGAGCATTTTTGACCACATAAGGGGGACCAACACAATATTAGGCAGGTGGTCATAATGTTATGCCTGATCGGTGTACAACTGCAGTAAAAATGAAAGTTTTGGGATCAGAAGGTAGAAAACTCCAACACAAATCTTCATTGAAATGCCTTAGTTTTTAAATAAAACATTTATCCATTATCCTAAGTAAATTC